>JAGYYJ010003180.1:0-50000 GCA_019671005.1 Hibiscus mutabilis
TTTAACCACTTATTCAATCACCACCGGTCACTCTTTCGTTTGTCGAACCCCGTAATGGAAGGGTTGATAGTATTGATCGACGACGATAATAAAATTTGTGATTAGAGATTTAGGTTAGAGATTTAAAAATTTTTGAGAATTTAAGACGACAACAAGAGGTGGACGACCAATGGGGTGCCAGTAGCAGAATAGTGGGAATTAAGATTTGAAGGTTTGGTAATTGGGATTTAGGATATTTAGGTATTTAGGTTTATGGATTTAATTGCGATAGCAAGTGGTGTGGCCAAAAAGTGGTGATTTGACGACGGAGGAGAGGTGCCAATAATGACAATGGGCTTTAGTGATTAGGGATATGGATTTAGAAATTTCAGGGTTTGTTTTAGAAAATTATAAATTTTATTTTAATTTTAAAAAATCAAAATTTTTATAACCTTTTTACATTTAAATTTGTTATTAATAAAGTTTTTTGGAAAAATTAAAAATAGTTTTGGAATGAAAATATCACCTACTTTGTCCAAAAAAAATTAAGCACACATTTCAAAAAATATAGTTTGGACACTTATTTGTAGTTAAACCTAATATTAATAAAAGTATTGGATTATTATTTGGTACAACGTATTATTAGTTTTGGTCTACCTATCATGCTTACTAATAATTTGCATTGAGCACCATGTAAGTTTGAAGATTGATAAAACGTATAAAGAAAAATGGTTATATTTTGATAATAAAGAAAAACCTACACAACCCTTCATATTTAAGTTATAAAATTAAAAACTTAAATTCCTAGCCTTAAATTAAAAATAATCTTTTTTATTTAATTTAAACCCTACATCCTCCAAAATAGAACTAAATTCTAATTCTAAAGGGTTTAGTTATTTATGGTTGTTATTTTTGAAAGATGCTTTTAAGAAAAAGTTTAAAGATAAATTTAGTTTTAAAATTTAAATGTTTAACATTATTGTTTAAAATTTACTTTTTTGTTGCCCTTCGTTTATCAAGTTTTCAAAAGAGTCAAATTTTAATTTCAACCTTTCAAAAAATAACTCAATCAATATTTTTTAATAGAATGCGTTACTAAAACATTAAATTTTAATGGAGCTGACATAAGTAACCAAGTTATCAGTTCACTTGGACCACCACGTTGGTTGTTTAAAAAATACTTTTAATATATAAAATTTATTTAAAAAAACAAAAAATTGATTATATAAATGCACAAATACTTTTGAGTAAAAATACTTTTAACTCTATAAATTATAACTTTTTTATTTGAGTTAAAATCATAGTTTCAAAAAAACTATTGATTCTAAGGTTTAGTTCTTCATTGTTGTGGGTTGAAATGTGCTTTTAAGAAAAATCATAAAGATAAATTTAGTCTTCAACATTGATATCTTTTGTCAATTTAGTCATTATTTTTTTGAAGTTAAAACTGGCCATCTACATTTTAAAAAGAGACAAATTTTAATTTCAACCTTTCAAAAAAAAAAAAAAATCCAATCAATATTTTTAATAGAATGCACTATTAAAGCGTTAAATTTTTAATGGAGCTGACATGGCAACCGATATATCAATTTATGTATGCTTCATGCTATTTTCGAAATTTTTTATTTAATATTTTTATAGTTTTTTCAAAATTTTAATTTTAAATATTTTTATCTTTGTAAATTTTTGTTGATCATGTGACATATTAAACAAACAATATCCTGTTAGCATGAAATACACGTGGATTGTCTTTACGACAACCACATCAACATCATTAAAAATTTAATATTTTAGTCGGCATTTCAATTAAAATATAATTTGACTTTTTTGAAAACTTAAGACTCAAATTTAACCTAAAAAAGAGTAAAGAATAAATTAAAAAAGGTATAACTAAATTTAAAATTATGCCTTCAGAATAAGTGTTTTTTTAAAAGTAGCGTGAAAAAGTATAATTTTCTGATTTTTATGTGTCATTATTATTAAAAAGTAATGTGAGAACCAACAGAGATTGATCCAAGTAGTAAACAGTTTGATATCGTTTAAGTATGTTTTGAGTTGAGACTTTATGTGTAGAAAATTCCTGTTGAAAAGTTCACCTACTAAAATCAAGTATGCGACGCAGACCAACATAGATTAATCTGGATAAAACCCTAAAAATCAGGAGTACAACAAAAAATGTGAGAGATTAAAATATCTCTTTTAGATAAAATTGTGGTGAATGGTTGAGAAAGATGAAAAATATTGTTGTTTGGACCCAAACCTCCCATAGGAAGTAGCTGCTAACAACCAACTGGACTACACCTTATGTTGTTGGAAATAAATTGTATAGATTATAATCATTCACATAGTTGTTGTTTTACTGTCAACGTGAAATGAATTAATGCTTAAATCGTTCACATAAAGTGAACACGTGCATTTTAATCAAACTTCCCATATATACACACCTAATTCTAAAAATTCCTCAATTATTCCAAAGAAAAATATATATCAATTTGAAATTTGCTTGGTACGTCATTTTCATTGACGACTGATCTTCCGTATCAAGATAATAACAATCTTCTGTCTTTTTTTTAGTCTAATTATATCGCCTACTTAAACCTAACGAAAGTTTTTTTTTTCTTTTAGAAAAAAGAAATTTATTGGGAGTATATCTTTCTTTAAAAATAAAGGGTGTAATATCTATATGGTACTTCAGTTATTTTTGTGTTTTTTATTAAGTAGAGAGATGCTTATATCCTCAAGACAAATGTCGGGATTCAAACTCATATAAGATGGGGCAACATGAATATCCTTTGTCATTCAGCCAATTAGTGAATATCTTATTCTCGTGTTTTTGTTTTGGTCACCAAATTTTTATTTTTGAAAAAATCGTATTTAGCATTATTTTTTGTTTCTATTTTGATACTCCCGTTGTTAAAAAGTCAACAGTCATACCGATGAGACATTTTTTATTATTTTTTGATTTTTACGACATTTTCTTTCACATCGTTAGCAATCCAATGACATTTTTAATGGTTTTGTGGATAATACCAAAGGAAATGGTTTTGTTTGTATTTTTTGATTAAATAGATAAGTATTATATTTCTATGTCAGGATTTAAACTTATACAAGATGAGACAATATGAGCATCCTTAGTTACTAGATCAATTAATAGATCCAAATAAGATGAGGACAATATAAATATCCTTACAGAAAAAATGATTTTGCTTGTATTTAAGTTATACTTCATTACGGCCACAAAATAAAATTAATTTTCATGAAGCAACTATCTAAATATGAGACCTTCGACACAAAGGTACAGCTACTTACCCACCAAAATTAATATTTAAGTTAGATACTGTTAAATTAAAGACCAAATTAAATTTATTTTTTCACTTTATTTGGAAATAAAAAATAATTAAATAAATATTTATATATTTTATAAAATTAATATTAAATCATTGTAAAATTAGATTCATAATATTTATTTAGGATTAAATCTAAAATTAAATAAATATAAAATTTAATTTAGTTATGATAGAATCTAATTTTTTATAATATTTATTTAATTATTAAATTATTATAAACCCTAACTTTAAATTATATTTATTATAAAATTTAAACTATTTAAAAATTAAATAAATATTATAAATTTAAGTTTGGAATGAATTAATATTAATTTTATATAAAAAATATAAATAATTATTTAAATATTTTTATTCTCAAATAAAGTGTAAAAAATAATATTAGCTTAGTCTTTAATGTAACAGTTATCTAACTTAAGTATTAATTTTGGTGGAATGTTAAACAAAATTCTGGTCTAGCTTAGTGACTAAACAGTGGTATCTTTGTCTTTAAGGACGAGTCTAGAGTAAACATATGTACCATTAACTATTTTAATAATTTTTGAAATTATATAAATTTAAAATATAATTATTTATTTTTTTTAGAATAAAATGTGTTAAAACACATTTGTACCACTTTTTAGATTTTTTTTAAAATCCAAAAACAATAAAGTTATTAAAATAAAAATTGGAAAAAAATTCAAAATAAAAAATTGAAAAAGTGGCGCGAAAAGTATTTTAATATATTTTACTCTAAAAAAAGGAATAATTACATTTTAGGTCTCCGTGATTTCAAAAGTTATTAAAATAATTAATGATATATATCAGTACATATAATTAGTGGTACATATCAGTTCATAACGCTTACAGTAGAATTTTTCAGTGTTAAAACTCCCAAGTTTTAATCCTTTCTTCAAGAAAAACAATTTTTATTTAGTGGTAGTAATGAAATATAATTTAAATATAATTTTGCTAAAACTAATAGTTGGATGACCAAAACAAAAATAATTGAATGGATAGAATATCAAATAGATGGTTTATAAAAAATAAAATATAAATATTAACATAAAATGTTTCTAATTTTTGTATTATATGAATTATAAGAACGGTTCAACCAATCGAGTTGTTCGAAGCTAACTTTGGCATAATTTTTTAAGTCAGATTGTGACTCGATTCGGGGATAGATTTAATCAACCAACTTGTATTTTTTAAAATCTAATATAAAAAAAACATGATTGTTTTTTTTCTCTAAAATAAATAGCAAAAAATATCAAGATTCAAAATAATTTGTGAAAACTAGTTTAGTTTGATCAATTCATTAAAATTTTACATTTTTTTTATTTTTTATATGTATATTCTCATAATAAATCTTATCTGGTGCAAGAATAGGCGAAAGAGTTGAAAAACCTTGTAAAAAAATAATGAAAAAACCCATAAGTATGTGAATTTATTGAAATGTAAAATTGGACAAATTATTCTCACGTTTGAAAACAACATAATGTGTGAAGGTCTGAAACTGTGTTTTCTAATTCATCTTTTGCTAAATCAATCCTGAAACAAACTTTGATAAGTTTTTTTCGTACTTAATTAACCAACAATCTACTGCATCACACATTTTCAAGGCTTCAACCTATGTTCGACGGCCAGACAAATTGCTTAGATCATCACATTTTTCCCCAATAAATAAATAAATAATAATAACAATGATGATGATAAATGCAATGCAACAAATACACTATGGTCACTTTCGCTGAATCCATGTTATAATTTCTACTTGCCCTTTAATTGCGCATGCTCAAAACAATCATTCCTTTTCCCAGGGTTTCACTTGCCTCTTCCTTAACCATGATGCAAACTAGTATCAATGTGAGTGTTGATGACAAAATGAGGAAGCATCAAATAAGAAAGGTGGAGATAATAGACCAAAGAGATTATGATGTTTCAGACGATTCACCCCTTATAGATTTGAGATGGAAAATCGATGTCAATATAATAATCAAAGCTAAGAAGATGGGAGGAGAAGGAGAGGGATACAACCCTCTCCATTTGGCCAATATCCGGATACCTTTTGGTCATCCCATGCCCCTCTCTCATCGGCAATATGAGTTAATTTAACACCGTTGATGATTGGATTGTTCTGTTAGAACCAAATCAAGAAATCTAACCCAAGATCTATTATATCAAATCATCAAGAATAATAAATCGAAAGCGGAAGCGTACCTGAATTCATTGATGGACTGAAAACCTTGAATCCTTTAATGGAGATAGCCAAGAAGGTGATTGTGATCTTCCAAGAAGATAGGTTAATCCTTGTCGTAAAAAAACTCTCTGACGGGGACAAAAGTAATACAAAGTTAACCTGTTTCTTGGGCATCACTATCCCTTTATATAGTTGATTTAATAAATCATCTATTTAAGTATTTATAACTCTGGCCCTCATTGAATCATAAATACATCTTATGGTATCTACACTTTTATTTCAATAACACTTTAATACCTATGACACGACTAACATAATTGGTTACTTAATTTTGTGCATACTTTATAATAGCATCATACATTTTACATATGTGCCCACAATTGCGGATTTTAATCCAACAATCTCCCACTTGGACAACATATGTTACCTGATAAATGTACAACCTTATATGCTCAAAAAATTGCTATTATATAATAGGTATTCTATAACAATCTCGTCTATTAACTATATCCATATAGGATCAAAGCAGCCTTTACCATATCAATTATGACTAGACCAATTAATGGTCACATTTACAAATATAGTCAAATGACATAGATCAATCATGGATGCATAACATGGAAAATTACATGAAATGTGAACCGAACATGTCTATTTCCAACTGGTCCTCCTAAACCTTAGTGACATCAAACTTTACTGATTTCAAAGTATGTATAAACCAAAAGAACTTTATTTATGCAGAAAATAATCTTAAAATATCCTTAACTGAAATTGTGTCTAAAACGAATGAGCATTTTTCAAAATTACAAACTCCCACTAAAATTGAATATCCTAAATAACATTACACCCACATAAGTAGTGTGCTCATGAAAGGCCTAGGGCGACAGTTTCTTAATAAGCGCACAATTATGGAGTTTGTACCAACATGCTCTATAGACACACAACCACTCTAAATTTTCTTTAACAACTAGGAACTTAATATTTATGTGCTTCAAATTTGAAGTGTTCCTATTATTTATAGAATAAATGAATGCATATTTATTGTCACAAAATAACCGAAGTGGTCTTTCTATTCAATCTATAATTAGCAGCCCATGTGACAAAATTCTTTGCATCAATATTCTAATAGAATTGAAGTCTGTAAATTTGATGATCTCTATCTTACCGGAACTCTAGTATGTGAGTATGTAATTTTTTTTGTTTTCTAAAGATATCTCACAACCCTATTAGTTGTTATCCAATGGTCCATAATATGATTGCTTAAATATATGTTTAACATTCCAACAATGTACGCAATATCTAAACGCATACATACTTGAGCATAAATTAGATTCTCAATAGCTTATGCATATGGAATCTATTGTGTTTTCTAAATTTCAAGGTTACTTTTAGGGCATTGAGTAAGACTAAATTTGTCTTCTTTAGCAATATGAGTATCACTTGATTTACTCCCACTGAACTTGTAGTATATACAATTGTCAACCAAATTTATCTTAGAACTGAATGAGATAATCAATATGAAATTTATAATTTCATTAATGAGGGTCCTACTTAAGCTCATAGATGAATTTCTTTAATTTACATATCATTGATTTTATATCATTAGACACAAATCTATTATTGTACCATATAATTCGTTTCTTCAATGTCTCCATTGAAAAACACAAGCTTAACATCCATCTTATGTAGCTCAAGATTAAAATAAGTAACAAGTGTCATGATTATCTTGAAAGAGTCTTTCAATGAAGCTTGAGAGAAAGCCTCCACAAAATCAAATGTCTTCTTTTAGAGTATACCCTTTAGATACAAGACATGCCTTATACTTATCGACTTTATCATTTGTATCCCTCTTGATTTTAAATATTTATCTACAACCAATTGGTTTGCGCCTTCAGGTAATGAGACAAGTTCCTAAACTTTATTGGCTTGCATAAAATTATACTCTTCCTGAATGTCATCAATCCACTTTTGAGAGTTAGAACTTTTATGATCTGATAAAAAAACGATTGAGTCACTTTTTATCATTCCATTGTTATCCTTATTTTCTTGAAGAAATATAATATAATAATCTCGAATAGTATTTCTCCTTCCTCTCGTAGACTTCTTTAATGACACTTATTTTTGAGGCTGTTGAGTTTTTTCTTATGAAACAATTACCTTATCTTGAATAAGGTTGTTCAACATTGTCTTCTTGAGGTTTTAGATTTATTTCTTGATCAAAGATAGGTAAGAAAATCTAAACATCATCAAAAGTGATAGTAAGAATTAAATTATAATTCAATTCATCCTTAAAAGCAATGTATCTAACCTTATTTCTCTCTCCAAACTCAACATCCTAAAAAGTTATAGATCTCTCCTTAAATAATTTGTAACCCCCTAAACCCGGTCTAGCTGAAATCGAGCTAAAAGAGCCACATTAGGTTTGTCGAAGCAAACTCAAACTAATAACCTAAACCGGGTCTATTTTTTTTTCTTTTTATCTTATCTAATCTAAATGTTTCGATTTAGATCCTAAGGTGATCATGCATCAGCAGATACGTCACATTGCGATCATATTGCAAAATAGGGTTCAATTGCTCAAACATGCACTTTAGGGACCAAAACATAATTTTTACAAATTACGATGACTTAATTAAAGTCCAAGTTACCAATCCTTCATTAATCCAATTTCATGCTCACTTGTCAAATTCCAGCTTAAAACAATCAACCAAACTCATTTAATTGCATACATAACATTCAGAGACTAAAATGCCCAATTTCAAACTTCAGCAGGCAGAAACCTAAAGAAATACACTACGTACCGATACAGACATAACCATACCAATACGGTTCAGCTAACATAACGGCTCTACGTACCAATTTAGCAAACCCTGTATCGATACGGTGTTTCGAGCAAACCCATACCAATACATTTCCACCCTCGTACCGATCCCTTAAGGATTATTTTTGAAAATCAGATTCCAATAGCTAAAGAGCGTACCGGTACGAGAGTCCGTGTACCGGTACGGCACAAATTGAATGAGCCGACCATGGCATGCCAATAGGAGAGCTATGCTCTCGGTACTGCCCTCGGTCCTAACCGGTTCAATCGGGGTCCTATTTTAGGTCCGATCTAGTTAATATTTTCGGAGAGGTTGTGGTAGATCTCGGTGGGGTTCGGTCGGGGTTCGTCATTCGAGCACCTATTTAGGTATATTTTCTTCCCCTTTTATTTGTGTTGTAATTTTTTATGGTTTAATGAAGTAGTAGTTAATTTAAAATTGTGTTTTAGTTTGTATGTTTATTTATGTTTTAGATTAGTATTTATTATGTTTTAAATTTATGTTTTATATTAATATTTTATTTATGTTAAATTTGTTTTTATTTATGTGTTAGATTAATATTTATGAATGTTAGCATCTTATTTATGCTAGATTTGTTTTTATTTATAAGTTAGATTAATATTTATATATGTATGTTTTAGATTAGTATTTTATATATGTTAGATTAGTATTTTATCATGTTAATATTTATTTGTTTTTTTATTGTATTTAAATTATTTGCCATATTTTATATTTTGCTCACTACGATTGCATATCGAAATATATTAATTGTCAATGCGATGCCCTTTTATCCGAGCGTAAACGGGGCCAGTATCAGGCATAGTGATAGTAGTTGGGCGTTTACTCTCGGATAACGGGGCCTTTAAAATTTACCCGCACTTATTACCAAATTTTAAATTAATCGTCACTTTAATCCGGAAAGTCTAATATTAATAAAGCGGTAATTATTAAAGTACCAATTTTGGGCGGTGTGAGGGTGCTAATCATTCCCCATCCGTAACCGACTCCCGAACCCAACAAGTTCAAAAATCTCTAGTTTTATGGTGTCCGGCCTACCTAAGTGGCTGGTGGCGACTCCAATTTCTAAATAAAACGCGGTTTTTTAAAACCCCTCACGGAATAATCATTTTATATCCGAAAAACCACAAACACTTCGAAAACTTCATTTTTTTAGCGAAACGGACATTGCTACATAAACCAATCCGAAACAATATTTGAAACTTGCACAAACATGGAGTTTAACATAACAACCCTCCCAATTGACAATTAACCACATTGCCTTTATTACTATGAGTCTAAATCGAAACCATACTTTCAAAGGTCAAGTTCATGGATTCCTCATTTCTTACTCGCTGCCTCCAATTCTTTAATTCTATGCATTGATGGAAAAAGATAGCGTAAGAACACAAGGCTTAGTGAGAAATGCGCTAAAGCAAACCACCATCAATGCATTTAAAACCATTTAACAATCCCCTTTGAAAACTACTTTTTAAAACACCTTTTAATTCATCATCAACGTCATCATGCCTTGCAAAACCATGCATTTAGCATTTTCAAAACATGCACCTTTAAACCATATGCGACATATATCATGGATTAACAACAAAATCCCATTTGCTACACTCGATTTAAGCTTTTCTATGCATAACTACCAAATACAAGTCTTAAAGAGTAAAACATGTATAAACCAACATTATACATCACAATCCATCAATATGATACGTCATCAATTATATTAGCTTACAAGTGATCATCAACTAAGTTCCAATTTACAAAATATTACATCGGATACACGGATTCAACAAGTGTCCTCTCAATACTTCATACAATCTCAACCGGAATCATCCAAAGTTCACCAACGGGAGTTTTTGGTACACATAAATCCCTCCACCATTGTGGTACTCATGGTAAAGTTTTTGGTACACATAAATCCCTTAACACCACTCATCGGCTAGATGTATAATCCACTAACGAGAGTTTTCGATACCGTATAACCCCTCAACCGTTAGGGTACTTGGATGGAGTTTTCGGTACACATAAACCCCTCAACATTCAAGGCAACTTTTTATAGTGCACTATCAATCTTATGACCAACCAACTATATCCGATTTCATTTTAAAGTTTAATTACTTCACATGTGTCCTAACTTATATTAATTTGACTTTAGGTTAGCCCTTACCGTAAAAGAACTCTCTAACTAGACAAGAGTAGTACATGTTAACATATTTCTTGGGCACCACTACCCCTTTATATAGTTGATTTAATAAATCAACTATTTAAGTATTTATAACTCTGCCCCTTATTGAATTATAAATACATCTTATGGTATCTACACTTTTATTTCCATGATACTTTAATACCTATGACACGATTAACATAATTGATCATTTAATTTTGTGTAATAATCATACATTTTACATATGTGTCCACAATTGCGAATTTCAATCCAACAAATTTCAGATCCTATGACTACCTATGGATGGGTTGACAGAGATAAACCCAACTTCCGAGTACTAGACTTTGTATGTTGATCATGTGGACATTGTGCCGTGGAGTCTGACATTGTCTGTTATCAAACCAAGTTAAGGACCCCCATAATTTCAATCCCCAAAACAGCTCGTCTCCGGAAGAGCTGTTGTAGTTGGCCAACTCTGGAGTCTACTAAATGTTATGGTACCTGATGGTATTTTCGAAGTTATGTAAAGACAGAAAATTTAGATGTAACAACGATCCATTAATTTTTTACTTCCCTTAAAAACCCAAACGCTAGAAGAATTATATTACTAGTATTGGGAAATGAAGTAGATTCATTCGATTAAGATGATAGGGTTAACAGCATGAATGATCCCAAAACTTCAAAGTGTATCAATCCAGTCCCCGATTTCAAAGTTTAGTATCAATGTGGTATTTTTTTATCAGTTGCCTAGTTAGCTTATCTGTTTGCACGTGATTAGTGACACTTTATAATTGGGGATTTGATTGCTAGTTTCGAAGTTTAATCAGATCCCCTAACTTCAAAATATATCAATAAAGTCCGTAATTGCAAAGTTTCGTTAGATTTTCTGTTTGCAGTTAGTTGTTAACACTTTGTAATTGAGGACTTGATTGATGTGTTTTGAACTAAAACATAATCAACTTTTGCGTATATACCCAAAATGTTACAAACATTGTAACGAATTAAGTATATTTGGATAACATTTGTAGTAGCCTTTCGTTCGGCTACCTTACGTAACCTTTCTCTCAGTAGAATCTCTCGATAATAAAATCAGGTCCAATATATTTAATTTATTTTCGTATTTAATAAAAATAGATGTATTAAATGCAAAAGATATTCATGTTATGAGAACTCAAATCATCAAAGATTCAATGGATATTGTTTTGGTAAGAGAGAGACACAAATTTGGCTTCACGACGACGAGTTTCGTTATTTGTGAACAATCTTCTCCGACAATAAATTGAAGATTGCAGTTTTGGACTTTGGTCGTTCTCGCATGTTAGTGGAATAACTAAATGGGTCTCTCTTTTGGATTACACGTTAATAAATTTTAATATTTATTAATATATAAATAGTGAAAAAAAATTCAAATCGAACCGAGTTTAAGTATGAGATTGAATTAAAATCAAATGTATATGTATATAATTGTTTAAAATTAAAATCCATGGGTCGAACTTTGTATATTATTTTAAAATTTATCTATAAATCCACACATGTTTAGTTTCAATTCAATGGCTAACCACAAAGATCATGCTTGGATAGAGGGGAAAGACTAGTTGGATTAGGGACCGAATCTTTTGGAGTTGTTGATTATTGGTGGATAATATAGTAGGTTTTAGCTTTGAATTTAAGTGGGTATTTGGTTTATATTAATGAAAATTTTGTTTCTTGTGCAAAAGGTGACCTTGTTTGATGCTATGTGTATTAAAAGAGGCCTTGAAAATTGAGGAAGTTTCTCGAGAATGGAAAGTAATGCGCGACTTACAAGAAAAATGTTACTGAATATTGTCGAGTAGAAAAATCATCCCACGCTGATCGGATGGTAAACGAGTATAATTTTGTAGATATTGCATATCAACTGTTCGAGTTGAGAGAGTATGGATATAAATTTGATAAGTAGTATGTGTAGATGTCGAAAGTCATGTCTATTGTGGATAATAAGTAGGTGATAAATTTGAGACTTTATTCGTCATATTCGTCCACCTACCCTGCATTCACTCGTACACTACCCACCATATGAATTCAAGATAAGTTCATGAACTATTATATAAACTTTAAGATTTTGAAGAGACGCGCCTTGTAATTTGACATTTTTGCGTTATGTTTGATATTAATGGTTGTTTTGTTGCAAAATTATATGGGCTGAGTGGTGGGTAAGCAGCGAGATAGTGCGTATGGATGTGAATTTGAAATATGCTTGCCTGCATTAATGGGATTTAAAAATTAAACCCGTCTTAGATAATGAGTAGATGGTGAATATAAAAATTTTAAGTGAGTATAAATATGTGGAGAGGTATCCGCACCCTCCTAACCCATTTGTCATCCCTAATACCAAGGCTATTTTCCCCTACAAGTTGTATTTTGTCAATGAATTAAGGGTCTGTTCGGCGTAGTTTTTGAAGAAAATTTGGTTGCAGAACAAAAAATTTCTGCTAAACACCATGTGTTTATGCCTCCTCACCGCGTTTTTACACATAATTTTAATCTCAAACGTGCGTTTTAAAAATGCTAGAATTTTTAGCTTCCCTCAAACGTGCTTCTGCACTGTAAATTTCTGTTTTGATAGCTCCGCTGAACGGAGCCTAAATTACTAAATGATTTTTACACAATTACAAATTTGTGGGTTATTTGCCTTAAGTTAACGGTTCGAGTCATTACCATTTATGACAAAAGCATTTTAATTTTATTTTTGAAGAGTCGGAGATCCCTCAGCAATATATCACATTTATTTTTTATTTTTAAATATATTTCAATAATATTTTTTTTTTGCCGACAGTTTTCAGATAATAATCTTGTCCGTACACAACTATATAACACATCTTTATTTATCTCCAATAAAGGGAGTAATGTTTTTGGTTCCGTGAGGGAATGTTAATGGAGCCGTGGTGACGTACTCATTTTTGTCATAACTAAACTTATGATGCGTTTGGTTTTGGGTAGGTGATATATGGTTTATAGTTTAAGTAGAAACCTAGTTTTAGGGTCCTATGCTTGGTCCACGTTTGCTTTGGGGATGGAGTATTTGTTATTATCTATTGCATCATTTATATAAATTAGATGGTAAATTACGGTATCTTTTGTTAACTATATAATATTTGTATTTCATGGTTTAAATTTAGAAAAATATTTTGATACACAAGCTTGTAAAGTTTACACAAGCCTTTTAATTTTAGGGTTTAGGGATTTTAAGTTGGGGTTTAAGGTTTAAGTTGTAGGGTGTAAAATTTAGGATTTATGATTAAAATTTAGAGTTTTGTATTTATGTTTTAGGGTTAGTAATTTAGGGTTTATATTTTATAGTTTAAATATGAAATGTTGTATAAATTTTGTATAGCTTGTGTATCAAAATAACACTTAAATTTATATAGCGTTATATTTTGATACACAAGCTATGTAAAAAAAATTTACACAACTCTTCATATTTAAGCTGTAAAATCTAAAACCTAAATCTCTAGCCCTAACACCCTAAACCTTAATCTCTAACCATAAATATTAAATTCTACATCGTACAACCTAAACCCTAAACCACAACCTACATATCTAAACCCTAAAGTTGAAAGGCTTGTTTACACAAGCTTGTGTATCAAAGTTTACAAAAGACTTTAAATTTTAGGGTTTAGAGCTTTAAGTTAGGATTTAGGGTGTAAGATTCATAGTTATAATTTAAGGTTTAAGATTTAGGTTTTAGGGTGCTAAAGTTTAAGATTTAGGTTTAGTATCAAAATACAACCCTTTATATATTGCATGTTCAAGTATGTGGTAATACTTTATCCTCAACTCTAAAAAAATAAGTTTAAAGATGTTAAAAGTCTTCAATTTTTGAGCAAAGTATTTGACCGGTTGGATAAGCTGCTCATCTTTGCTCCTTCACTTTTCCTTAGGTATTGAATTCTAAACTCACTAAGATCATCCTTCCTTATCCTAGAGTTTTTCATTTCTTTCCCATATAGGAAGGATTAAGATTAGAATTAAAATTTATCAAAAAAAATCTTTAATATATTTTTTAAAAATAAATTAGATCTCTAAATTCTTTAGACTTAATTAATTCTTAAACTCGAAATTCAATCAATTAATTTTTAATCAAAAAATTGAATATTAAAATTGAAATCGGTTTTCGTTTATTATCATTATTATTTACTTAGCTCTACAACCCTACATTCATTCTCTAATAAATGAAATGACAAGTGTTGAGATTTAAATAATAGTCATCATACAATGATGTGATTACTATATGTATAAACTACTTATTTAGTCACAAAACTATGAGACCAATTCTATTTTGGACTATTAAAAAAGTTATCAATTATGTCATTAACCTTTTATTTTATGTCAATCAAGTCACCTGTTATTAAATCAGTAATGTCGAGGCTGACATGACTCCCTTTTAATTGAAATGGTAACAATCAAGAAGAAAAACTGATTTTCCTCTCTCTTCCGAGTTTAAAAATTAAGGGTTAGGGTTCCAAAGTTGGATTTTATAATGAGGAGAGTAGGATTGTTTTTAATCGATTTGGGGTTTAATCTTAGGCTGGGTTTATAATCGATATTAGTACGTCAGTTGACTCACCAAGATTTGATGTAATTGAACCCAAACCAAATATAAGAAGCAACAATAGTGACACCACCACTGTCAGCGAAGCTCTCTGAGACGTTGAAGGTTCATGCCAAATAACTAATGGATGAGTTTCATTGTCGTCTAAACCAACGTGGGTGCAACGCTTCCGTGCCTAATGCAAACAACCAATTAAGAGCATGCACTCAACATCGGTTGCTCGACGATTGGAGTCTCCATTTGAAGATCCGGAAGGTGAAGAGGTCTCCCTTGGTGGAGGGAACAACATACCTTGAAATCAATTCCATCCGATAGAAGGAGATCATATAGAGAGAAGTTTGCATGTTAGGGGGTTATTTTCAATTGTTTGAAGAAGATTTAAGAGAAACATACGTTGGATTTGAATTTAGGGGTTGGAAATGGTGAATAGAAAAGTTTTGGATTTTGTAAACCATTGGACACGATGACCGGCACGATGGACGACATGGCGGCAGGAGATGGTTTTTACTGGACTTTGGGTTTAAAAAATCAAAACAATATATACAATTCTGGGTCAGTGGCTTGATTGATATCAAAATAGAACATCAATGACCTAATTGACAGTTTTTTTTTGTTTAGTGGTTGAAATAGAATCAACGCCATAGCTTAGTAACTAAATAGACAATTCACCCTTATTATTGTAGATCATTGTTAGTTGTAACAACATTCATTGTGCAAGTAACTGAGAAAGTTTAATTGGAATGAAAAAAAAAAGATTAGAATTGGAAATTTAATGCTTGTCCTTGGGGGTTCTGAAATTTAAGATCCCCACGCTCACGCCCATGACTGGAGGGTGACTTGGTAAGGGCTCAGAGTTGGAGAAAGTTGAATCGAGAAAAATTAAATCAAATGGGGAATGAGAAGGAAAAGCGAACATCTCAGCTGTCGGCTCCAAAACAGCACCTGCAAACATCGTCTTCTATTTTGCATTGGGAACATGCTGCCACAAAGTCCTCTTTTGTTTTCCACATACTTTTTTTTCTCACTTTTCTCAACAGAAGAACTTTGAATATAATGACAATGCGATTCTCCCTGGGAACACATTAAAGTTTGAAATTTTTGTTTAATTAACGGTTATATTTTAATATACAAACTGTATAAAAAAAATTATACAACTCTTCTATAAAATTTAAAACTTAAATTCTAAACCCTAGCACCTTAAAACCTAAACTCAAAAACACTAAATTCTAACCACAAATTTTAAATTCTACGCCCTACACACTAAACTCCTAAATTCTAACCTAAAAGCATAAACCCTAAAATTAAAAAGTTTGTGTATCAAAGTATTTTCCTTTAATTAATGTATAATAACATATTTTTTAATTAAATAAAAATATGCCGTCTCATGAAAAATAACATTACTATAAAAAATGTCAAAATTTATAAAACCAACATATAGGAATTAATACGAACACAACTCAAATATATCATCCTTCTCTAAATATTACAAACAATGCTAAACATTATATGCATTGAGACACATACAAACACGATACGAACATATTAGTAAAATTGTATCATTATAATAATTTGTAAAAAAACATGACACGACATGCAAAATAAGATAAATTGACATGCACATATATGCCAAAGTATATATAAAATAAATAATTACTTTAAAGACACATATACAAATTTGAAATACGAAATGAAAAAAAATAATAACCACAATGTAAATACATGCAATGGCGGAACATAAAGGGGCATTTAAAAATATTTAAATTTAGGAGGACAATATTATAAATTATATATTTAATAAATTAAAATATAATTTTATCATCACCTCACGGTTTTTTTGAAAAAAATTAAATGAGGCTGTTACCCCCACTAAAAGTAAAATTAGTATTTTAACCGAGCAAGCACATTTGCCCAGAATACACATACATATCACTAAATGATACCTAATATGAAAGGGGCGTTTCTAAGAAAAATAAAATTAGTGTTTTAAACCAAAATAGTTAGAAGTGTTCACTATTTAAACTAATGAATGACATTATACCTACCAAAAAAACTAAATGACATTATAAAAGTAGAGGATCAATTTACGTCAAATTAAAATATATGGACCAAATCTTAAATTTGAGAATATTAAAGAATCAAAACTGTAACACCACAAATCTAATTCAAAATAGTCAACAGGACCACGAGAATTACATTCAGATCACCAAAACGATCCACAATTTTAAAACTTCAAATTCTTTTCATAAATCGAATAAGTTCGTAAACTGAAACAGAATAAAACATAAATGCGCATGGAAAAGCAACTATACAAAATTGGAACTCCAAGGTTAAAACAGTAATTACAAGGTCATAATAGTAATTTAACTTTTTACTAATAAATAACTATTATCTAAAATAATTATTTTTCTAATTTCTTTTAAATTTTAATTAAATTATTTTTAAAATATAATTATTTTAACAAATTTTGTTGATTTAACAAAATTGATTTTACTCATGAAATGAATACGATAAAACTAAAATATTTAGCAGTATTAAAAATAAGTATTAATTATTTTACTTGGTATCAATGGAATTTTAATAAGGTGTCACATTGTAATTAACTAAAGTCATACATTTCCAAATATATATATATATATATATATATATATTAAATTTTAATTCATTCGTTTTATAAAATCCGATCAAGGAAATAATTAAAAAAATTAAATCAAACAACTTAAAAAATAAAAGATAAAAACAAACATAATACCGTGTTGAATGATAAGTACTATCAACACTAATATCACATGGACATTTCACTTTATCACAACTCAAGGAAAAAATCAATAATAATTCAATTTAAACAAATTAATTATTATATTTTTGTGTTTGAAATATAGTCATTTTTGTTTTTAATAATTTATTTTTATGATATTTTGATATATTTATTTATTGGCATTATATTTATATTATTTTAGAATTACATTAATTATTTTTTATATTGTATTGTGTTTTTTCGTATCGCAATTCATCATGTATTTTATAGGTTTTTTCATTAGTAATTCAATTTAAAGAAATTAATTATTATATTGTATCTCTATTTATTACATATCATTGTTGATAATGATAATTCAATCTAAAGGAAAAAAATTGCGTCTATTTTATTTTTAAAAATATTTTAAATTTACATAAACTTCTACATGTAGATAAGCTTATGTTTTCTGATTTAATTATTTTTAATATCATATTACTTTTAAATTTATGAAATTAAATTTTGTCACTAATTTTTCCGATTTGATCATATTTTAGGACGTGTTAGTTTTAAAATTAGTAAATTAAGCCTCTAACGCTTTATTTTTATGATTAAATTATCTTTTGAAACCTTATTAGTTTCAAAGATAAAACAACTTGGTCCGGTTCCTCCCATAAATTTATCATAGTTCCAGCCCTGCATATACTCATCAAATTCATGTTTAAAAAAATTATATTGTAATTATATCTCAATTCATCATATATTTACATTCGTAGTTCAATTTTAGAATTTTAATTATAAATTCAATTCAGTTTTTAAAAGTGCAGCGAGCCGAGCAACGTATCATAACATTTCAATCAGGAAAGGATAATGTCTAAATCTAATATCTTTTCTTGGACATCCTTTTAAGTGAGCTATTTTTATTGGCCCATTTTTTGGATTCTGGGCTTAAATTCTATTTCAAGGATTGGGCCTAATGAGGGCCATTTCATATGGTTTTTTTCTGATATTCTTCATCAGCCTCATTTTTTAATCAAATCAAATGTCTCTTATTTTTAACAGAAATAATAATTAGGTTATTAATTTTTTTGAGTTGACGTTGCAATTTGCATGCTACATTGTTAACATTGCACTTTTTATCGATAGGCTTAAAAGTTTTATCGGCCCCTAAATTATAATATTTATACTTAATTGTCCTCTAAAGGTTTTGAGACGTTTTCTCCCTTTAACTTCAAATGTTTTTTTTTAAATTTTTTGAACAAAAATAAATAAAAACTAAAAAGAGTAGATTGCGTGGACCAATAAGAACGCGTCACATGTTATTTTTTTTTTAAAAATCAACTACTTTAATAAAAAGAGTATATTGCATATTAAGTTTGCCATGTTTATTTATTTTTAGTTTAGTCCTTAAAATTTTCATTTAGTTCGAAATTGACCTCTATTAATTTTTAATTTTATAATTTAGCCTAATATTTTTAATATAATATTATTTTTGGTTAGTTTAGTCCCTAAAAATTTTATATAATCCAAAATCAATCCCTGTTTATTTTTAATTTTTATAATTTAGTCTAACATTTTTATTATGGTAAAATTTATTTTAACTTTAGTCCTAAATTTTCTAAATCCTAAATGAGCCCCTATTTGAGTTGAAACCGAGCGGTCAATTTTAAAACCAAGTATGGACTATGGAGCTAAAGCTATTGGAAACCCGATTTTGAAACTAAGGCTTTGTTTTGGGTTGAGTTGGGAAAACCTTGGTTTGGGCAAACCAAGGTTTTGTAAAAGCTAGAAAAATTAGCTTTTGGTAAATCAAGGTTTAAGAAGTTAGTTTGGGGGGAAATTAAAGTTTTGACACTAAAAAATTGTCTGTTTTTTGTTGCTTCTGAAATTTCTTGGGTGGAAAAACTAGTTTGGCCCTCCAAACGTAACAAAAAACAGAGCCTAAGACTCCAAGTTTTGAAACCCGAGTTTCGAAACTCAAAAGTTGAGTTCAAAAATCCCCTTCAAGCATCCAAAACTTTAAGATTGAGTCCCCAAATACTCCATGTACATCAAATAGAATTATTAGAGGCTTCAAATGAGAAGTAAACTCATCAAAACTAGTTTAACCATTAAAGGAACTTCAAAGTATATTAAACACATAAATGGCGTACCAATCATGTTTTATTTTGAATATTTTATTTTGACTTTCTTTGTTTTTATCGGTACATAATGGAATTCGCATATGATGGTAGCAGCTATGGGGCATATATTTAACTGTAACTGTTAATTGATATAATTATTATATTTTATATGTTAATTAATCGAACTGTTAAAGTTAAACGATTTCAATTAATTAAACCGTTAAAAATGTAAATTAATAGTTAACCTATAGATTAACCTTGTATAGCCAGACATTATTCTGTCATCCTATGAGTTAAAATTATGAAAAAAAGATATTTTTAATTTATAAAAAATAATGTTTAAAACTTTTCCAACTTATTCAATTCCGATATTTAAAAATTACAAATATTCAACTAATAATTTATTTAATTCAAATCTAAATTCAAACAATAAATATTGGGTTTATTCTACAAAAGTTGTAATAGAAGCCCAGACCTACTTTAAGAAAACCCAAAACCTACGAGCCTATTAGAGACCCAATCCATTCAAAATTATAGTCAACCTAGCTAAACTAGTCTAGGTTGATTGGGTTAAGTGGATCAAACTGGGTCAAATGGTCCTCTATTTTTTTGTTTGTTTGTTTGATTACACTTTTTTATTAAGTGGTAGAACTTTTACATTTTAAAAAGTAGACGGCAACATTTGAACCAATACATACAAGATAAGATAACACGAGCAAAATACACACCGTACATATAAGCATTTAAATTTAGGTCTTTTAAGAATAATAACACTTATATTTTCATTGAAACCGCCAAATAAATTTAAATCCTTGTTAATTTTAAAGATAAATAACCTAAGACATCCATATTTGATCTTAACTCATTTATTTTTCCTTTGATGGCATGTGGAAAGTATCTTTCTAGTGTGTAAAAGCACGCGCGATTGTTTTTGATGATGTTTTATGTGAATAGTGATATGTTTTTTTTTTTTTTTCATTTTTGGACTCAACTAATGGTTTTGGATGTTTTTATTATGCATAAATTAGTGTTTTATGTATGCATCATGCATGACTGTTGTATTTTCATTGTTTGTGTATATGCGATGTTTATTTTGAAATATATTAGATTATATTCAAAGTGATATAATTACAGAGGTATCACACTGCAAACATTGAAAGTTCAATACATAAAAATAAATACAATAAAATTCTAAATGTGTGAGACATTAAAATACAAAACATATCACTTTCAGAATGACTTGAATAAACTTCTGAATAGAATCCAACAAATAGTTACTTTGACCAAAAACTCAAACGCCTCTAATTGTCTCGACTCGAAAAATTTTAAATAAAGTTTGATTAAAATAAATACTTCGTAAAAATTAAACAAAGATACATTAAATCAATAAATCAACCGCTTTAAGTCAACTAATTACACATGTATGGTCAACAACAAATCGAGTTATTGCAGGTCAGGTCAATTAATTAGTTGGGTCAACAACAAGTATGATCAATTGTACGTTTGATAAATTCGGATCTCGATTCGTTTCAAGTTAGATTATATCAATTATTTACCAGATTAATTGTTGGTTCGAGTTCATATCAAGTCATGTTTGATTCACATTATCAATTTAGATTTAAAATAATCATGTGTAACTTGAATTTGGATAAATATTAGATCATAATCAAGTCAAATTCGAATCATCACCATCTTATATCATAATTAACCTAAACTGGAGTTGATTTTATTCGAATTTACAGGTCGGTTCAATTTTTTACCCCAATTAGAATGGGTGAAGTTGCATGACATTGCTAGTCTCCCCTGACCCTATTAATATATGGCAATGCATGCCAACAGTGCTTCCAGAAATAGTTCAATCAATCAATATCCTGTCTGCTCACACTTTTCTTTCCATATTCTTTGTCCTCAACTTATTAAAATAGTATCTTTTAAAATAAACCATATAAATAATAACGTGCTCAATACAAAGATATAGTTAATAATTTATACTCGAATTTTAATTTTTTTGAACAAATAAATTTGGATATTGTTTTCAAAAACCGCGAAGGAAAGATATTTTTATATTGTTTACTTTGGATTTTTTTATTAATTAAAGATATTTTTGTATTTTCAAGACCAATGTTAAATTTAAATCTATATAAAATGAAATAATAAGAATATCTTTGACCACTCTAACTAGTTTGGTATTGTTTACTTTGGATTTTAAATGTTTGGTATTACTACAAAAAAAGTAGTTTTAAATAGATAAAAATTTAAAATGTTAGACTTTTGATAATATTTTAAGTTTTTTTTCGTGATTTTTTATAAATTTTAAAACTTATTTTTTTAAATAACATTTTAGGCTTTTAGATAAAATTTCAAAACTTTTTAAATTTTAAAACTTATCAAAATTAAATAAATAAATCAACTTAAAATATTATAAAAAAATCTAATTATTTTAGATTTTTAGGTGAATCTTTGGCAAGTTTAAAAACTTACTATTTTTAGCGGCAAATAGATAAACAGTGAAAAGAACAATGGTAGTAGTTGCACAGCCAGCAACAAATGAATTGTACGGCCCCACCGCTAATAATCGTATTTACCTGCTTTTTCCTCCTTTTAAGTAAACTTGCATTCTCCGCCACGCCAATCCCATGGCGTCTCCACGTTCCAAACTCTCCCTCCCTCTCAAAACCAGGGTCTTCATCTCTCTTCTCTCCACTGCCACCGATGCCGCCTGCCGCTCCGATGGCTCCGTCAACTGCCGTCTCCTCCGCTTTCTCGACTACCAGGTCTCCCCCAATCCCAAACCCACCAACTCCGTCTCCACTTCCGACACCACCGTTGACGCTTCCCGCAATCTCTGGTTCCGACTCTTCTCTCCTTCTCTCCCTTCTGATACCGTTCTCCCTGTCTTTGTTTTCTTCCACGGCGGCGGCTTCACCTTCCTCAGCCCGGCTTCCCAGGCTTACGACGCCGTTTGCCGTAGGTTCGCCCGTAAGCTCTCCACATTCGTCGTCTCCGTCAGCTACCGTCTCGCTCCCGAACACAGTATGAATACGGGCTCGACGTTCTGAAGTTCTTAAACGACAACCGCAACACGATCTTACCGGAAAACGCCGACCTGCCGCGGTGTTTCTTGGCCGGGGATAGCGCGGGAGGCAACATCGCTCACAACGTAGCGGTCCGAGCTTGCAAAGAGGAATTCAGGTCGCTGAAGCTGAGGGGAGTCGTTTGCATTCAGCCGTTCTTCGGCGGGGAGGAGAGAACGGAGGCCGAACTGGAGCTAGTTCGTGCACCCCCGGTGTCCGTTCCGCGATCGAATTTCTGCTGGAAAGCAGTTTTACCCAAAGGATCTAGCAACCGCGACCACCCGGCGGTGAACGTGAGCGGACCCAACGCGGAGAATATAGCGGGGTTGGATTTCCCGGCGACGATGGTGGTGGTGGCCGGATTTGACCCGTTGAAAGACTGGCAGAGGAGGTATTACGAGTGGTTAAAAGCATCTGAGAAAGAAGCGACATTGCTAGAATATCCAAGCATGATGCACGCGTTCTATATATTTCCAGAATTGCCGGAATCTTCCCAATTGATTATGCAGATAAAAGTTTTTATGAACAACTGTTGCTCTAAGCTCACAAAATGGATCAGAAATCAGGTGATTTGGGAGAGCATACTTGTTAGTGGGTTATCCAGTTGCAGAATCCGAATCCGAAATCTACCTATTCTACTTTAAATATATTATGCCATTTTAAAGTAATTTCTCTCTTTTTTTTTTGGAGAAGGGGATACTCAGATTTTACGTTTTCATTTGAATGGAAGTTTCTTTTCACTAAAAAAGAGTATAAGCTTATGCTTATAATATAGGAAAATTCAAAGTTAAGAAATTACACAAATTATTATCCTTTATTTTTTTTAATAATCATGTCCATTTATATTCTTACAAATTTTATTAATGCATGATGAGCACAACGTACAATTATATTACCTGGAAAATTTTAGAACCACTAATTATATGTATTGATATATACATTTTTAATTATTTTATTAATTTTTAAAATTATGGGACATAAAACGTAATTATTCTTTTTTAAAATAAAACCTATTAAATTGTTTTTATACTATTTTTTAGATTTTATTAATTAAAAATAATAAAATTTTATTACGATAATAATTATTACATCTACTTTTATTTAAATTCTATTAAAAATATTAAATTAATTAAAAATCTAATTTTTATCTAATATTTAAGGCTTAAATGAAAAATTAACCTTTAAACTATGTATTTTGTTTGCTTTTATCCCTTAAACTTTTTTTAGTCAAAATAAGTCCTTAAACTATCATTTTTGTTCACTTTAAGTCCTTAAACTATTCTTTTGTCAAAATAAGTACCTAAACTATGTCATTTTTTCTTTTAGTCCCTAAATCATCTGTTGGTCAAAAAATCTTTGTGATGTGCCAACATCTTATTAATCGAAATAATTTTTTTACTTAGATAATTATCAGACTTAAAGTGACAAAAAATGATAGTTTATGGACTTATTTTAACCAAAAAATAGTTTAAGGGCTAAAAGCAAACATAAAGTATAGTTTAGGCTTGATTTTTTATTTAAGCCAATATTTAACCTAACCTAAGTTCATCCTCTCCCATTAATTACAAAGTTTTTGAAGTAAAGTGAGAGACTCTTTTCTATATAGAGCAGGTAGGAAAAAGACTTTTGGGTTTTTATTCTATATTGTGTATTCATACAACAGGTTGAATTATTGTCGGAGAAGATGAAGCTAGGTTAGGTTAGGTTAGATATTAGATAAATATAAGACCATTTAATTAATTTAATATTTTTCTAATAGAATTTAAATAAAAGGTAGATGTAGATAATAGAATTTTATTATTTTTTAATTAAAAAATCTAAAAAAGTAATATAAGAGTCAGAGATGAACTATGAGGGAATAAATTTTTTTAAAAAAATTATTAGACTAAGATTTATTCAGATTCGAAAAAACACTGACTTGTGCCTCACCATTATTGTCACCGATATTTTCTTCAACATAATCGACAACACTTTGAACTGAGAAAAGATTTATTTAGTGACACACCATAGGATGAGCCAAATTTAAAATTTACTGATATGACATGTAATTGCTCTACGTACCAGTAAACAGATGTCATTTTGATAAATAATTATGATTGGATACCAATTTGATAAATAATGTTTTAAGAATATTATTTAGGTAAAAACATTTTTAGGATCATAAATAAATTAGAGCCCATATTGAGAAAAAAAGGACAAAGTAGACAGTGGAGTGAATGAAGAGACTTAAAAGGGGTTGGGAACATGAGAATTGGATGCGTGCGGGGTAACGCAATAATTGACCTTTGTGTTCATTTTTTCGCTTTAATGAGCTCAAAGTTAGAGATATAAATATTTGTATTATTTCTTTATATTATAATTGTATTCCAATTTTTATTTTTTCATTTAGTCGATTAGTTAAAATGCTCATTTTTATTTTTCATATTCCCTTAAGTTATGATTTTTAGACCCACTAAGAGCGTTTTCCTTCCTTTTCCTAGAGTCTCTTATTCCCCTCTCATCTAGGTAGAATTATAATTAAAATTAAAATTTGTCAAAAAAATATAGATGTCGTTCAAAGATCGAGACTTGTTGTTATTTCTTTGCCACTTTATCTATAACTTAATCAATTACAAATTATTTTGAAATATGATATAAAATTTAATACAATTTTTTAATTATCTTATTCAACAATACATATGCATCACAAATTTCTTGAATCCGACTGTTAATCGGGTAAACAATATTTCTCTTTCAATTAAGATCATTAATGTGTTCAAAAAATTGACACAATTATATACTTATATAATATTTATATTATAATTGATTCATATAATTTAAAAGAAACGAAAACCACATACTTATTAATTTTTTTGAATAGTCTAAAAATGATTATAAGGTAGTACATGTTTATAAGTATTTTTAACTTTTTGACAATATATATACATATTACAACAAAACGATTGAACTCAAATCTCTTAAAATAAACATCAATTTCATTTATATTCATACCACTTATTAAGTTCACCTATCAATTAATTCAAGCACGTGGCCACGTATATTTAAAAGAAAATCATTAAGTAGTTCTAAGTCATGACTCGAAATGGCCACCATTCATTGACCGTGACTCATGTTTTTTATTTCTTTATATTTTATTTTCTCTCTCCCCAACACGATACGTACATGGCTTACAAAATAATAATAAAAATAGGGAAAAACTTTTATATACACTCGTTAAACTTTAGTTTACACGTGCCTTTTAATTTTAAGAGTTGGGGTTTTTGTTTAGAGTTTAAGGTTTAAGGATTTAGAATTTAAGATTAGTGTTTAGAATTTAGTGTATAAGATTTAAGGTTTAGGGTTAAGGTTAGGGTTAAGAATTTAAGATTTAAGTTTTTATAATGTAAATACACATGATTGTGTAAAATTAATTTTACACAGCTTGTATATCAAAGTTTTACCCATAAAAATAACACTACTATTATCTGTTACCATAAACAAAACAATAATATGTTGCTTTAATTATAAGCATGAGATCTTAAATATTTTTTATTAAAAAATATTTAAATTTCATTTGGTTTTAAATGTTTTATTTTAAAGATCTACCAATTGGTTGAGTGGTCAAATATTTTCATGTTATTTCATTTTGTATAAATTTAAATCTCGACATGTATCTTGAGAATATATTATTTCTCTACTCAATAAAAATATTTTATTTTTTAAATTTAGAGGAAAATGAATTTAAAATATTTCATTTAATCATTAAATGCAGAAATGGGCATTCTTTGAATGTGATTGGAGCTTCGATTCTTTTATCTCCCCAAACCTTTTGAAATGCACTCTCTTATCATCACAGTTGGTATCATGCACATATATACATTGCATTTATTTTGATTGGGAAATTTTTAAAAATATACGGGTGTCCTCTATCTTTTGTGGCAAGCGTTTTTTGTCACTGTGACACGTTTTTTTAAATTTTTTTTGTTCGTTTTATTTGTCCTTGTAGCATGATTTCAACATGTCTTAGCAGTCGGTTAGTGCTCGTACAAAGATTTTTATGACGCTAATATCTGATTATGGTTATGTCGGTGGTCTTATAAAGATAGATCCACATTCAGTTGATGGTTGGTTGTCGATGTAATCAGACCTGCGTAGCAGAGAAATCTGCCTGATAGCTTGGTTCGCTCACCATTATTTTTTCACCATGTAAAGCGTCTCATTTGGATAGAGACAAGGAGATTCTGAAAGGTTTCTGGATTTTGGTATGCTAATAACGATGGAAGTGTCTGCTTTTCTTTGTACCATTGTAAGAGACTTTTAGTGAACTTGTCCTTTTTTTTTCTTTTTAATGCATTGTATTGTATTATTTTTCATAGTGATTAATAAAATTCAAATATCATTGTTCAAATATATATCTATACACAGATGTAATTATACAATAGTATATGTTCACTTTTCTTAACTCTTTCATAATGCATACATACCGTGTACACATGACTTATAATAAAAAATAACAATAAGATCAACTACTGTAATAATGACTTTAAAATCAATATTGGAATATATATTTTGGATGTAAAATAACACCAATAATGGTAAAGACTAAAATGAATTGTCATAATTAAGTTCGTATATTGAATCTTAATTTAATTAATATTGTTGTTGTTACAACTAGGGGTGATAATGTGGCTGACCGGCTCACAAGCTACTCGGGCTCGGCTAGGTTAAAATTCGGTCAAAGCTCGGCTCGAGTGAGCTAAACTCAGGCTCATGCTTGGCTCTAGACCTTAACAAAAAGCTCGTGAACATGCACAAAATATATATGTATACACACACTAAAAGTAATATGTTTAGCAAAAGATAAGCATTAAAATAAATTAGGGGAAAATCCACTAAAACAGATTAACTAAAATAAATTGGGCATTTTCCTTATTTGCTGTTTGATTTGTATTTTCTTTGATTATGTGTTTGTATTGTAATAAAATTTCTTGGTTATTTGAATTAATCTAATTTTTGAGCACTCTTTTCCCCTTTCCCGACATTGAATTTCATTTCATTGTTGGTTATGAAATGGGCTTTTAACGAGGCCCCATCTTTTATAAAAAAACCTATAACAAATTGTCCATTTCGAGTCGAGCCGAGTTGAGCTTAGCCGAACTCGACGAGCTTCGAGCCGAGCCCAATAGTATTATTTTCGAGCCGAGCTCGAGCCTAAAATTTTGAGTTCGATGAGCCTCGAGCCCGAGCCGAGCCTGGCCAGGCTCGAACTCGGCTCGGCTCGTTATCACCCCTAGTTACAACATAGAGAATGATATTTTTCGAACGTGCATTATACTCCGACTTTTGAATAAAGAGGAGTCTAAATAATTTAATTATTGTATTAAAAAAAGTTCATATCCTTTTGATAAATGGCCTTTGATATCATATTTGATTTAATTTACTTTATTTTTACTAGATTTTATCAAATTTATGGCGAGTGAAAGAATAAATATTAAGTTAAAATGTATATATATAATTCAACAAAGGATAACATGTAGAGTGGTAAAAGTATCTTTGTACGTATTCATTAATCTCGTGTTTGAATTTTTTAGTGAATTTAATTGTTTTATTTAAAAATTATATAAAAGTATAAAAATATCAAAATATTTTTATTGTAATATTATATATCATTGAAAACAGATTTATCTTATTATTTAAACATAGTTTTTTGGGTAAACTACGCAAATGTCCACTTAACTATGGAGTTGGTGTTAATTTGACCACTATACTTTCAATTTTGGCAATTTTATCACATAACTATTTAATTGGTTCCAATCAAGCCACAAACCGATAAAAACAGAAAGAATGACGTGGCTGTTAAATAAAACTGGTATAATTACACATTTAGTCCCCGTTATTTATGTAATCTATCAATTTAGTCAAAATTTTAATTTAATAAAATAAATTAATTATCACCACTTTATTGGAGAAAAAAAAATAAATGAGAGAGACTTGGCTCTGAGGGGAATCAAACCCTTACCTAGGTGGTGTAAGTCGTGTTCTCTTGCCACTGGGCCAAGCTCAATTTTAAGATATAGAATACAATATTTAGTATATATTTTAGTTGACTGTTAATGCCAGAAAAAAGAAAATAAATGTGGCATGACACGCTTAGGATGCACTAAAACATTTAAACCAATGAAATAGATCTAGTAATTAAATTAAAGTTAAACCATTTTGTATATTTGAATTATGTTCGTGAGTTTGGATTCGAAAATGAATTTAATAAAATTTTTGATTTTGTAATATAATTTCATATATATATAGTATTTTAATTATTTTTTAATAAATATTGAAATTATTTATTAAGTAAAAAAAAATCAATTGAATGATCATATATGTGAAATTATGAAAATAAAGGTGGAAAATAAAAAATATATTAAATTTAATTTAAAAATACAAAAAATCTTAAAATCATTTTTATTTTAAATCATGCACTAACTATAATTTAAAATATATACAAATGGTATTAATTTTAGTTATTAGATTTATTTCATTGGCTTAAATATTTTTATGCATCCCAAGTGTGTCATATTTGAGTCCCTTAATCCATATTTATTTTCTTTTTCCAGGCATTAACAACCTACTAAAATATATATTAAATGTTGTATTCCATATCTTAAAATTGACCATGACCCAGTGGCAAGAGCACGCTATTTACACCAACTAGGTAGAGGTTTGATTCTCGTAACACGTGTCATAACTTGATTGGATGTGAAAAATAAATTTATTAAATTAAATATAAATAGCTAAAGTCTTCCAATAAGGTAACACGTGCCACAACCTAAATATGCTTTCTCTAAATCTACTTCAATTTTGATTTGAATAACCAAATCTAATAATAATAATAATAAATTCAATATACAAATACCATATCCACTTGTATATTTTATTCATTCTTATTTGATTTCATATTTTATCTTCAAAACAATTGATTCACTAACTTCAAAACAACACCATCACATATTGAAAAATTCCAAAAATACAAGCAAAAAATGCTCAACAAATCCCTTAAAACAGCTAAACAAAACAAACCCATCATTTCATGTTTAGGTGGTTCACCATCTTCAGTCCGGTCGAATTTGTTCGCCATCTGCATCTGCTTCAGTCTCCACCTTGGATTTCAGAGCTTGACCTGCTCCGGGAGCCTGCTTCTTCTTAATCCCACTTACAATGTCATCGATCCGTAGAAGCATGCACGCAGCTTCTATGGCCGTCTTAAAAGTTTGCGCCTTCACGTTGTATGCATCCCATATCTGACACATGCTTTTTAAAATTCATTCAACAACAATCTATTTAAGGAAGGAACATAGTTGAGGCATCGGATAACCATAGCTGATGTTACTCTAATTCGGGTGTAAATGTCAAATACGATTATATCTTCATACCTATGTCCAAATGTCTTAGACACAGGTGCGTTTTTGATAAAAGAACAATCACCATTTTCTCTTTAAGAGGGTCGTAGATGTATTTCATGGATCTGAAGTGGACAATTTCGTCTGCCTTATTAACAGCATGAAAGGTGGGTCATAATTTTTACATGCAATCAAAGTTTAGGGTGAAAATTTCAGTGATGAAAAGTTCAGGTAGAAAAGTGAAATTATGGTGAAAATTAGAGGATCAAGACTACTTGAAAATGTGTAAATTTCATCATACCTTTTGTTCTTTCATGTCAGTAATGGCACCGGTGTTCCCGTCTATGCCAATCCATGCATTTTCACCATTTGCATGCTACAATCACAGTTTCAGAAAATGGAAACCGTTTTGTTCAGGATATTGTCAAAAAGCGTACAACTACACTGCACTCTACAAACATCCATACCTTCCCTTGCAGAGCAGTCATGGTCCGAATCACATTAACTCCACAATTCTGCGCCAAAGTACGTGGTATGGCTTCAAAAGCAAGAGCAGCAGCTTCATATGTCCACTGGTACACAACCAATGGACATAAGAACACTAGCAACTAAAATAGCAGGAACTTACTAAATCTCTGAAAGCACTGGTATGGATACATTCAAATGTCAAGAAATGTTAGCATATCAAAGTCATGCAAGAAAGCATCAAGCGTCTTTTCCATGCCTTCAACACATGAAATCTTCTGCCAACTGAAAAATAAGGAAATTATCCAAACTAAATTTCTAAAGATGTTGATAAACATGTAATCGAATGTTGAGAAAGAGTAGCATTCAAGATCAAATAACTCCTAGACTGAATTAAGTTATGCATGAAAGCATCAAGCACCTTTTCTATGTCTTCAACAGATGAACTTTTCTACTTCAAGGTGGCGGAAACAGTTAATTCTGTAGCACCACCACCGGGAACAAGCTTCGGATTCTTGATTATGTTTCTTGAAACGGACATGGCATCCTGTAATTGAAACAAGCTTCAGAACTTCATTCCATAATATATAGAAGAAGAATATTAAATTACTTACCTGCAGATTTCTCTCCACCTCGTTTAGGAGATCCTTGCTAGCACCCGTCAAGAGAATAGTACAAGCTTTGGGATCTTTGCAATCAACAATGAATGCAAAGAACTCATCCCCGATTTTTGTAACTTCAAATAGCCCAGCTCCAGTACCGATATTGGATTCCTGCAACTCATCAGGACGATTCACAATAACAGCTCCTGATGCCTTTGCAATTCTGTTGTTGTCGGTCTTTCTCACCCTCCTAATAGCACTGACACCAGCCTTAGTAAGATAATGGCACGCCAAATCACTAAGTCCTTTTTCTGTAATCACCAAGTCTGGTTTGAATTTCAGAATCTGCAAGCAAAAGTTCTGAATGTATTCTTCCTCCATTTTCAAAAGGGTTTCCCAATAGTCTTCCCTAACCAGCTCAGCATTTGTTTGGCTCTCCCCTTTCTTATACTCAAGGGGACTGTCAAGAAAAATAATAAGTGGTTTTACAGTCTTTCGTTTCATTTTCCAGGGTGCAACTACATCTTTATTGATCATCACTCCCTTGAGGACCTTAGAATCTTCCAACTGGCCACCGGGTACTTTCTCCACTTTAATGTACTTCTTAACATCAACTACTCGCAGCCCTTGGCCAACGTCAACTCCAACTGTTTGAGTTGCATCAATTGCCAAATCCTGGAAGTTAAAATTAAGCAGCTATATAAATTAACTATAACAATATGAAACACAATAACTTCATTTCTAACTCTTCATTTAAAATAAAATCAAATGATCATAGAAAGAATGCAAGTGCTTTGCACAAAATCTAAACTACTACTAAAGAGAAAATTTGAGCTACAGAGCAATAAAACTGAAGCAAAGATAAAAGTAAGAAGCACAATGAATTAAGGAACATTATTGCATAAGCTGGCACAACCACAGCTTATCCCCCTCTTGTATCTGTAGAGTGTCTTCACAAATATGGCACTCTAGTAGATTACGCTCATAATCAGACAATTCCAATCACTAAATACATTGCATCAAAGTTGCAATCTAATAGCATGCACACAAATTAAAAATTGTTGAAAATGAAAGACAAGAAGGTGAACACAAGGGCATCTTAAGTAAAGGTTCAAATCTATCATCTACTGGAAATTCAATGGAAGCGCCAAATTTTCTGTACTAATGGTAAGGCACACCAAGAATAGCTTAATTAAATGCCTAAAGGAATCTAAAGATGTTCTTTTTTGTTGGTTCAATCAAAATATAGGAACATACTTTAATTTCAGTTGGAATAAACAAGGTATTGACCCCATTCCCGTATTAATTCAATATGAATTTCGGTGTGTTAAACACGTTTTATATTGTCACTGGTTATACAATCTTGGTCTTTTCATGTGAGCCAGACAAAACACCAAAATGAAGAAATTGAACTGAGACAGCAATGGGAGATTGCTAGGTCATGTGAAACACACACAATCCACGCAAAAGAAGTCTGAGTATATTAATTCTGTAAAATTTTCAGCCAAATGCATGAGGCTAAATATTTTAGTAAAATATAGCCTAACACAAAGAAACAACCGTATCATGTATTCAAATACCCAAAGCATGTAACTATTGTTGCTATATTTATGATTTCAGATGTTTTCTGATTCCTTCTGTAACAGACATATTTCAAATGTCTTTTCCCCCCTAATGCTTACTGATTGACATAATATTAAAGCACACCGACTATTGACACAATTCTTTGTTGAGTACCCTGACTATGAGAAGTTACAAATAGGTTTCCGACTAATCACGATTAACAAAACGGTCTAACTCCGTTAACAAATAAACTGTTGATGATGGGCAGTTAATAAAATCAGTATAATAACATATTTAACCTCAACCTTTACATTTTATTTTAACTTGGTCCTAAATTTAAAATTTTAGGTCTCAACATTTAAGTATTACAATATTTTAGTCCCTTAAACCCTAAACTTCATCTTCTTCCTTTCTAAAAAAACAAACCTCCACTGTTGTTAACACTAGCCATCTGCAACCCCATTTATATGAGCAGTGAAAACAGTTGGAAAATCAAAACCTCCACTGCTGTTAACGGTAGTTAATCTCTTTAAAAGGCTCAAACAATAACTAATCTCATACTAAAGCATTTCTTTTTCTTTTATTTCACTCCCTTTTGCAAAGTTTAGTAAATTCATGACAATTTTGCAAAGCTGAATAAAAGAAATGTTATTCTACACATTAGTAAATTCATGACGGTAGCTAATTTAGGACCAAATTACAATAAAATGTAAAGGTTGAGGGTTAACTATGCTATTCTTCAGATTTTATTAACTGCCACATCATCAGCCGTTTATTTTTTAACGGAATTGGACCAATTTGTTAGTCGCAATTAGTCAGGGACCTATTTGTAACTTCTCATAGTCAGAGGACTCAACAAAGAATTGTGTCATAGTCGGGGGACCATTTATGTAGTTTACCCTATTAATTATTTGGAACTAAAGATGAGGAACCAGTTTTATTCATATCCAAATATGAGGTAACTGCTAAATAATCAAATACTAGAATGGTCAGGTGACTATTCTAACATCGGAGTTCAAAAAGGAAAAACAATCAAGGAAATGCTATGCCAGTTCAATGGCATATGCTAATGAATCTATAATCAAAGTGCTAATAAATACAAGTTTTAATTAAAAAGAACACTCACAGCAATCAGATCCCCAAATTGGCTAGTGAACTTTGTTCCTATACAGCTCTTTACAAGTCCCAACATCGTTGAACCTGCCATTCAAATATAAAAGCAACAATATGATGACCCAAAGATGTTGAATATGCAAATAGAAGGGAATAAAAGATTAAAAATTTGTATTATGATTATAAAAAGTTCCCGGGAGAAACATTCGGTGTTTCACATCAATAGTCATTGCAATCTTGTCAAGCACAGCAATTGCATCCTCCAAAGCCTTAGTATGCTGCAAATGAAATGGTTCATCATCAAATGCTAAGTTATGATTCAAAAGCAGATTTTAGGAATTTAGCATCACTTCTAAGTTACATAACCTCGACAGATAACCGTACATGATAATTTTTTTCAATAAAAGTTTCGGCGACATAAAGCATCTCACCAGCTGCACCAAAGAGTACACCAAATATAAGTACTAAAGGCAACTGAATCTCCACATGTTTATTGTCATCCAACAGCAGGCAATCGAATGCCAAATGAGCTAAGCAATTAAAAATCCACTGAGCTTCTGAAAAAAAATCACCAATTCTCAAAAAACATCTTATAAATGAGAATATAATTGAACAATAAACTAATGTACGCAAAAGTATCCAACATCGCACATAAACAACATTGTGCTGCATAAAGCTATACCAAGAACAATAACAGATGTTGCTCCATCTCCAATTTCTTCATCTTGTGTACGGCTCAATTCAATCATCGACTGCCATGACCAACAACAGAAAGATAAGAATGAAAGAAAATAACACAAATTTTGGCGGGGAGCCTTCCCATGCTAAAAGCAAATCAAATAGAGAAGCATGGCGGAATATCATGCCTTTGCTGCTGGGTGTGCAATATCTAACTCACGTAGGATGGCATTTCCATCATTAGTAACAACAATACCTGGTAGAAACCAAGAGCATGCAACAATCTTTATGATTGTTCAACAAAGGTGAATTCGAAGGGTAATGATATGTTTTCGTGAATTCGAAAAACAGCTACACTGGAAATGTAAAAAGGAGTAAGAAAGATAACCTCCAGCAGCATCAAGATGCATTTTCAACATGGATCGAGGACCCAATGTTGCTCTAATAATGTCAACAACAGCCCGTAAAGTTATTTCAGTCAGTAAGCATTGATCATGCAACAAGAAATGGAAATCATATCGAAGACCCAAAGCATAATAAAGCCTGCCTTCTTAGATAGTTATGAAGTCCTCAGATCAGAACTCGAAAACAAAAACTGGGTTTACATTGTTTTTCATTCTGGATTAATACAAAGTAAGTAGAATCAGTATAAATTATTTTAAAAAAGGAAAGAAAATGATTACCTTGGAGGCTTGGATAGTAACATGGTGAAAGTTAGTCCCAGACTCCCGTTTCAATGAATCCTCTGCTTATTTCAATAATATTTTTAAGAACAATTTGAATCTTAAAACCCCAATCGGAATCAAAATCCATCAAAATAAAAGAAACTTACTCAGAACGAGAACTGGGGCGTGCATGATTTACGATCTTTTTTGATATTAGAGCTTGAAACGGATTAATCTGGAAAAGGGTTTCTTCCCAGTATCAGCTTTCTTCCACCGAAAAACCCTACGGGCTACGAGAACGAGGACTCTTTCTTCCTCCAGTTTTTCTCTTCGCTTGTTTTGGATGGAACTAATTCAGATCATGTTTATTTTGATATATTGTTTTACGTTCTTTTATTATTTTTCATTTTTACGGAGTAATTTTTTATATTGTTTTTATTTACATTTTTTTGCATATTTATCATTATATATTATATTTATCTTTGTAAACATTTTTATTAATATATGTAAAATCTTTTTTTCATTTTAATCTCTATATTCTTTTATCATCTATTTATTAATTTTTTATTATTTTACTAACTATTTTCATCAAAACAATATGACTACTTTTTAGGTATCAATTTTTAGATGTTGAAGTGCTTTAATATTCTTCATGCATAACCAACTACCGGTTATGATCACGATCTCGACGCAGACACAAATCAGTTTATGAATATTCAGTCATGCCCAACTTAAAACGATCGATGATGACTCTATCATTTTAACGAACTTTTAAAGGCTCGAAGTTTTTAAACTAGACCAAAAACCACGTGGACATACATAAAGTAAATTAAGTAATACACCAAAATATTTTTTTTGAATGGAAAGAAAAGAACCGAATATTTTTCATTGATAATATGGTCCAATTAAACCAAATATAAGTATAAAATATAATATAATTTTTAAAATAAGATAAAATGAAAAATATTTTTTAATTAAGAATAAAACATATTTTTTTAATAAATAGTATGAAAAAGTTTCATACATGGATAGGTTACCATAGGCCTCGTTAAAAACCTCTCTAATATTAGATTGAGGAAAAAAGTACCCATGGTAACTCAATAAAATTAAACAAAGACCATAACCATAAGAAATAGAACCATTACAACGATCTCAGCCTATTACGATACTGTTGAAACAAAGATAACATATTTACAGGCGAATAATAATACTTCAGTCTCCAAATTCTCCATTCGTGCACCTTTGGCAAGACCATCGCGCTTCACATGTTGGAATAACACCTCCCAATCTCGATCAAGCATCTCCCCTATATGAAGGAGCAAAGAAGAAAACCTTGACCATCATGGCATTGGCGAACACTTCGAATAACATCCATACTATCAACTTCGACAATAATCTTGCGCAAACCCATCTCCCACGCAACGAGAAGACCAGTGTAAACTCCCCATAACTCAGTCTCGACAACATTGCAAACCCCCCACAAACTTGGCAAAACCAATCAACCACTCCCCATTAAATTCTCGAGTCACCCCACCACAAGCTGCACAACCATCACTAATTCGTCGTGCACCATCCGTGTTTACCTTATATTGCCCTTCAATCGGCGGTATCCAAACCCCATGTCCTCTATCGAGGGTTATCCCTGTTGGCGATCCAAGGCGTGCAGCCTCGATGGCGTGCACAGCAGTGATGCAAAACTGCCTGCACTGTTCAAGTAATGGCCGCGAATCCTCTAGGGGATTTTCAAACACCACTGAGTTTCGTTGGATTCAAAGGGGCCAAACATTAAGTTCCAATGACAGCCATCACGTACATAATCTTCACAATTAGACAGATTTAATCCAATCCACGCTTTGAGGTCAAATGACAAAAATTCCCCAGTTTATCAGGCTTAATTAGCGTCTGCCAAGTCGCAATAGCTGTCGAACACGCGCGCAAGACATGATGAATATCCTCACAAGGAGCTGCACAAATTGGATAAGAACTATCATGCGAAAAATAAGGTCGAACACGCTAGGCGTTCGTCACGAGCCGCTCTTAGCAGATCAACCACATAAAAATTTTATTTTTTTGTGGACCTTTGTACCGATGAATCTGCTTCCACACCTGTTCCTCCTCGCCTTGATTTGAACCAGCCCGAATGGCATAAGCATCACGCATAGAGAACCGGTTGGTGCACCCACTGCCAACCTATCGAGTCAACCATAGCAATCGCCATAGGTGTATTATTCAGATGCTTAGTGGTCGCAGGCCTCAATCGAAGATGCTTGATGAGAGATTCTGAGCATAGGTGTATGAACCTGATACTTAGTGGTTGCGAGCCTCACTCCTATATTATGGTATAATACTTATATACTATGAGAAGCTTATGGCTTTTTGCTATGCTATATGGTTAGGTGACTAGAGGTAACGACACATTTATATGATGTTATATTGTCATGTTATGAGTATGGTTGGATATTGTATGCCATGTATGATGATTACTTTGATGAGAGCATGTGTTTAGGCGACTAGTGGTGGTGTCATGTGTTTATTTATCTCTCTTTATTGCTCGTACTAGCTTGCATGTTTATATTTATGATTAGCATAAAGTATAGTAGAGTAGATGTGTACCACTGAGCTTTGTATGCTCAACGCTTAGAATCGTTGTTTTTGTGTGTAGGTTGATCATCGGATCGTGGGATCAAAGAGCACTATCAGTACGAGATTCCAGTATGTGGTGATTTCTAGAGTACGATACTTGTGTTTAGTGGGTTGTGTATTCATAGGACGTTACATGATAGAGTATGTACTTTTTATTTTGAATTGTATTAATCAAATCGGATGTTCAATATTTTAAATTAAATTAGAGCTCCTTTGTAACGTTTTGATTATTTATTTATATTTTCAACTATTTGATTTAAATGTTTTCAAAAAATACCTTGTTGGGCTAAACCAAATAGAGAAATTTTATGGTAACAGGTTAGGCTTAAGGCTCAAATATGATATCTGGGTTTAGGGTGTTACATTTAGTGGTATAAGAACTTAGGTTTAGCTGGTTCTAGGAAACATCGAGGTGGTATAGGTGTTTTAGTAAGATGTCTAGTGGATACAAGCCGTTAAACTAAGTTTGTACTCTTTAAGACTGGAATCCTGATGGTGTGTCCAATGTTGCAACATTAAGATGGTTACGATCGTGGCCGAGAAGGCTGAGTTAAGTGTTGAGATGCTAATGAGAGCGATTCCGGGGGCGAGGTCACCCCTGATTATTAAGATGCAAGTTAGTTAAATAATGCCAAAGTCGAGGATGTGTCCTCCTCTCGCAACCTGAATAGTGTCTTCGTTGTGTGTTGTAGTCATTTCGAAGCCTTCAAATATGTTATGAGAGTTGAAGGCAAAAAATCTCCATCGGTATACGTGAGTTACAAGTATGGATAACCCACATCCAAAATCGAATAGAGGATGCACACTGGTTAGAGGATCATTTGTTTGCTTAAAAGAGTCTTGCTGATACTTGAGAAGTATCACCACCCTTATCAAGGGTATTTCTTAGAGATAGTGAATTCAGGATCTACTAGTTTGTTAGAGCGTGATCGAAGTTAGACGTTCTACAAGTTTGATGGAGCTACCTTCTTGAGAGTTGTTGTACCTTGGAAATTAATTTGATTAATCAAGCGCGACGCTATCCTGTAATGTTGAGAGTTGTGCTCGAGGCTTTGAAACCTCAAGGAAACCCAACCTTTGGTAATGAGAATGTTGAATCGTTGCCCTTCTACCGTAATTTTCATAGTGGTTGTTTAGAGAATAACACAACGGGTTTGTGGGATATGTTTGACCATTTGGTAGGTGCCAACGTGTGTAGTTCGATGCTCAAGAGCTTTTAGACTGACAGAGTATCTATTTGTGCTTCTGAGAAGAGTCGTTGAGACTTTCTCTCCGACAAGAATGTGAGTATATGTTGAGGTAAGGCCGAGTTAGACGTCGATGCCCATTGCCCTTGTCAAAAGACACAGACCCTGTTGAAAAAGTCAGAGGTTCAGTTACGAAGGTGCAACTTGAATAAGGTTTTTTTTGTCTGAGTGTTTCACCCAAGGAAAAATCGGGCTTGTGCGCTTATAAGAAATTAGTTCATTGAGGTGATGCTTAAACCGTTGATAGCTTGTTAGGTAACAATGAAAGATCGTTACTTGTCTCTTAAGGTGGATAACTCGTTTAACCGATTGTGAATTACCTATGTATTTTTTGAGATTAGTTCGAGAATGAGATATTCATGGTTAAAGTGTTGAAGGCTAGTAATTTCGAAATGATTTTCGGAATAAGGTTTCTCTCTCTAAGACGTGGCGTGGTAACATTTGATGCTTGTATTGACGTACGATATATTTTAGTAATGTTAGAGTAGGGGCCACCATATTATTTCTCGAATATCAGTTTGATGCTTTGCGTAACACATGTGAATATATAAGGACTTTGGAGATATAAATGTTAATAAGATAATTACTATAATGCCCTTATGTGTAGAAGATACTAGTTTCCATACGATCAGTTTAAGAGACAAGGTTTTGAGACTTCGTGAATGCTTATGGTTGATATCACAGTTTCTTTGGAAACAGGCTGAGAAAACAACAATTGTGTGACGAGCTGCTCTGGATCGTTGTGTTGTTGCAGTATTGTTGACTCTACTGGAGTTGAGCAAGATGTCAAAATCTTTGAGAATAATTCGTTGCATTAATAATATGGTGTGTTGTACAATAAGAAAAAAGGTTGGTTCTACCTCAACGTCAAGAAATTTTGGGTACTTGATCTTTAAGGAATTTGAAAATTGGAAAACAATGTGAGTCAAAACAATTAAGAGTTGTTCATCGTATGATCGATCACCACCTAAGTAAAGTAAACTTGATAAATGATAGATTGTACGGAGTTAGTTTGGGTTAGAGTATCATATTTCCCATATGAGGCGATCAGGGATAGTACATGATAGTCGTGTAAGGGAGTACCGATGCTAGCTCCATAAGGTATCGATACTCGATTCATCTGGTGTCAGTACTAATCGGTCAGTACCGGTACCCGTGTGTTTCATTAGTTAAGCTCTGGGTTAAGGATTGATTTGCTTTGGAAGCCGTGAGAAGTATCGTTTGCTTATATTTAAGTGGTCACAATGTTATGGTTGAATTTTGGGTTCGATAGTTTCTGATGGACCATGAGATCTTGTTGAGAGTGTTCTAGAGAAATATGTATCAAGGCAAGAGATTCTTCCTTTAAAAGACAGTGGTCCATGCATGATGAATTTTGAGAGTGGAAGTTTGTACCAAACTTTTGCCGTATGTTTTGGGAGACAATGTGGAGTCGTGTGTTTAAAATAGTGATAAGTGTTTGACTTACCATTTGTTGGGAGTCAAACATTGAGTTCCTCAAAAATGTTTGTTATGCCTCGATATTTCCTCGGTGAAAATTAATTAGGTGAGTGGATATTGTAAAGGATCTGTGAGTACACAGTTTTGATGGAATTTTGTTAAGTAATGATATATCTATTGATATGTATCGTTTGATATTCTTGACAAATGCAAGATCTAGATGGAAAGTCTACTTGGATTGATTGTAGGTTAGGTTGTAGATACTGCAGCGTGTACATGCTACCTTTTGACATGAGATTTGAGGTTCGTAATGGAACCTTATCCCTTGGTAGGATTTCATGCGATGACAGATCCTAGTGAGGGTATAAATGACATATTTTCCAGACACGCAATAGTTTGTAGTGTAAGACTCTTGCATGAACCGAATTTGTGGGAGCTGCATTAGTTTCCATTTTGATGTAAAGTATGACGAGATCTAAGGTCAGCCTTGAGACGTGTAGAGACTTCTTTTGCTTTCAGTAGTCTTACATCGGGCAAGCAATGATATTAATAAGGGTTGCCATCAGAGTTAGAGTCTCTTTCAAGGAATCACTACGAAAGGAATCATTTTATTTTAGATGCAACAGATGTTTAACCTCATGTTATTTTAAATCATATAAAGTCGTGGAAAGATTTTGTTCTACAACAATCTTTTGGTTCTAAATTATAAGTTAAGTTTTTTTGATGACGTATTTGTGTGACATTTTTTGTCAAGGTACCGTTATGTTTGTTTCATGGCTTTGTTTATGCGCCAAACAATAATGGATCTCTTTAAAAGAAATCGTCAAGTTGAATTAGGTTTTTATCGACAGAAGAAAATGGTCATAATTGATAAGTGTTGTGAGAATCAGTGTAGCGCAACAAAAATTATTTGGAGATATTGGAAGAGTTATTTAAGTTTCAACATCTTCTTTTGATTTATGGATACAAGTTTCGAGGATGAAATTTTCTTTAAGAAGGAAAGAGTTGTAACGACCCAAATTTTGGGTTTGTAATTCGAGTCTAGAACCCGATTTTGGGTCTTTTAATTTGTGGCTCAAATAAATGGTTTACCTATTTTTAGGGTATTTAAATATGAAAAAAGGGGGCTGAAATGGGATATGGATAAGGAGATGATATGATAGAGATAGAGATAGAGAAAAATAGAAATGTGTGAGAGAAAAAGAGAGAGTATTTTAAATCTTGATCTACCGTCGTCCAAGCCTTCATTCGTAACATCGTTGACACCTTTGGAAAAAGCTCGCCGAGACTAGTCAGCCGATGGTCACCATGTCGCCGTCGCTGCTGCCGTTCGCCAGGGTGAGGGAAAAAAGTTTTAGAAAGTTGAATTGGGGATGTTTCGGTGGCCAAAATTAGAATCTGAGGCCACCGACATGCTCACCGATGTCAGGACAATGGTACTGGAGATGGTAGTCATTTTTCGACCATCGGAGGGTACCCTACGCACCACCGTCGAGAATGGGCATGCGGGTGCACCATGCTGCGGTACACCACGCCATACTGGATCGGGCTACCTAGGTGCATGATCGCCCGCGGGTGCATTATAGCTGACATGCACATGTGTCGCACCGGATCACCAAGCCGTTGACTGGTGTTGACTTTTTTCGGGGACCCTACTTGGGGTTTCTCGACGTTCTGAGTCTGTTGTCGCAATCTGTTTCGCCAAATTTGAACCCGGTAAACTATTTTTGTTCGTTTGACCTTGTGGATTAGTTAGTGAATGAGGTTAATTAAAATTTGTAGTATTCGTATAATTATGAGGATTGTTTGGGCTCGAATATCAGATTAAGAGGAGCGTTTTGGAAATTTGTGCAAGGATTCATTGGTAATTAGTTGGGGTTAGTACACCTCAAACTCCAAAATGCTTCGTGAATATTATAAGTGTAATTCCCTTGCTTGTTAGTGTTCGAAAAATAGGTAGATAAAAATAAGCATGTGTTGAGACCGATATTATGAGACTTAATAATTATGAGATACATGATGAGTTTGAGAATATTTTGAGACTTGTATGAGCTTTAGTGACAGTGTAGAGTCGTTTGGAATGCTTGCATAATTAATTGAGGATTGATTGATAAATTATGATGCCTTGTATGTGAGTTCGAATAAATTGATGTGTTCGATAGAAATTGTGTGTAAGGGATAAATAATGGTAATATTTGAATAAATGATTATGAAGCCAATAATTAATATTAATTGATTAAATGCGTTAGTAAATAAACCCTAATGACGTCTATAAGTTTTAAGGATTGGATAAAGCGTGGTAATATCATAATTTAAGGAAATTGTGTAAACTCATGAATAGGGTATCGATACGCGATTAGGGGTCTATTGGTACGGGTCGACCCATACCAGTGCTTGTGGAAATTGAGGATTTCTATTAAGCTATATTATTATCGGTACGTATGTGAGTACCAATACCAAGGGTACCGTATCAATACTCGTGTTCGAGTACTGGTACCCACTGAACGAGATAATATTTAATACTAATAAAAAGATAGAAATTGACGTGGAATATTAATAAGGTAATATGGATTAATAGAGATAGTTAATGAGGATGATTAATGTACACTTTCTTAATAACTTGGTAAAGTCTTGGGTGACTTGTTTGTAATAGCAACCATAGGGATCTTCGGTGGATCGTGTGATGTTGCATGACAAGTATGGGCACTTGTTTGGTTGAGTTACCATTGATTGATGGGATCCGAATACCTAATAAATGAAAGAGTGTGTTGCAACACCATGGTTAAAGATTCCCAAATGTAAGTTCCCGATGCTTAGTGGACGCGGGCCTCATTCGAAGATGTTTGATGAGAGATTCTGAGCATGGGTGTATGATCCCAATGCTTAGTGGTCGCGAGCCTCACCCCATAGAGTGTATGATCCCGATGCTTAGTGGTCACGAGCCCCACTCCTATATTATGGTATAATGCTTATATGCTATGAAAAGCTTATGCTTTCTTGATATGCTATATGATTAAGCGGCTAGAGGTAGTGCCACATTTATATGATGTTATATTGCCATGTTATAAGTATGGTCGGGCCTTGTGTGTCATGTATGATGATTGCTTTGATGAGAACTTGCGTTTAGGCGACTAGTGGTAGCGTCATGTGTTTATTTATCTCTCATTATTGCTCGTACTAACTTGCATGCTTATGTTTATGATTTGCATGAAATATAGTAGAGTAAATGTGTACCACTGAGCTTTGTAAGCTCGACGCTCAAAATCGTTGTTTTCGTGCGTAGGTTGATCGTGGGATTGTGGGATCGAGGAGCACTATCAGTATGAGATTCCAGCATATGATGATTTTCAGAGTACGGTACTTGTGCTTAGTGGGCTGTGTATTCATAGGACTTTACGTGATGGAGTTTGTAATTCTTATTTCGAATTGTATTAATAAAATCAGATGTTCAAATGTTTTAAATTAAATTGGAGCTCCTTTGTAATGTTTTGATTATTTATCTATATTTTCAACTATTTGATTTAAATGTTTTCAGAAAATACCTTGTTGGCTTAAACCGAATTGAGAAATTTTATGGTAACAAGTTTGGCTTAAGGCCCAAATGTGACATCCAGGTTTAGGGTGTTACATTCACCGTTTTTGAATGTTATTTTTATTAAATTAAATTAAAATTTAGACTAAATTTATAGAATGTGTAAGTGATTTTGACCAAATGTGTAATTATACACATTTATTTAACTACCACATCAACATCTATTTTTAATTTTAACAGTTAGTGGTTTGATTGATACTATTTAAATAGTTAACTGACTTGATTGACAAAATTAATAGTTCAATGGTCAAAATAGAACTAACCTTATAATTAAGCAACTTTAGAAGTAGTTTTCCCTTTTTTAAGAAAATTTGTAAGTAGTTTTTATTATAATCCTCTTGTATTTAATCTATTGGATGATTAATTCATATGGATGTACTACAAGATTCTAACTTAGCTTACACCATTCACAATGTCATAATTCAATACTGGATGTTTATAGAACGTAACGCTTCATCTTATTAGACCAATTGGTAGTCGGTATCATTTGTCATTATAAAAAATAGGCATAAGGGTGTGTCTTGATTTTTTGAAGAAAAAAATCAATTAAGCCCCTAAACTTTTTTGCACCAAATTAAGTTCTTGAACCAAGAAATTTAATCAATTAAGTTATTTGACCAATTATGTCCATTAAATTTTGACAGTATTTTTGATCTGTTGGTGCAGTGCATCATGTCACAATGTATCAACTTGACATTTTTATTTTTTATTTTATTTAAAGAATTCTTTAAAAATTCTAAAAATTCTAAAAGAGTTATAAAATTAATAATAGGAAATAATTTTTGAAAAAATCTGTAAATGCAATATGATAGAACTGTAGTGTACTATGCGCTGGTAATATCTAAAGAAAAAAAACTGTCAAGATTTAATGGTCAAAATTGTCAAAGGGCTTAATTGATTTAATTTTTTAGTTCAAGGGCTTGATTGATTAAATTTTTTTGTTCAACGGATTAATTGGATGCAAAAAATTTCAGGTCTTAATTATTTTTTTTCAAAAGTTCAGAGGCTTTTTACACCCTTAAACCTAAAATAATAATTATTATAAAAAGACACATGTTAACATCTTAAATCTATTTTACAAAATGTTTTCATTCCACTAATAGTGTATAAAATAATTATTCATTTATAGAACTTTTTGAGTGGTCTCAATGATAAAGAGTGAGTGGTTCTTCTTAAGTGATCTGGATTCAAATAGCATAGTTTGCAAGTGTGTGTGTGAGTTTATCCATATATGAAACCGGACTAAGACATTACCTTATAATCGGATTAGAATATTCAAAAAAATATTCATTTATTCTACATTATAATAGTAAACGTTCATTTTATGATTCATATTTGAGATTTTGAATTTTTCCTCTCAAGTCTCAATAATATCGTTTTCAAAGTTTAAAAGTAAATTCTCTCTTTAAAAAATAAGGTGTCTTGTCATTGTACGCAATCTTTGCGGATAAAATATGCTTCTATTTTTAAAATACTAAAGGTGATGTATTATATATTATAATCCATTTTCTTATTTTAAATTACTAAAACTGGAAAATGAATGGAACGAAAGGATCAGGTGACAGACATGCCTCTCTATCGACCAACCAGATATGTTATTCGATTATTTAAAGTTTTTCTTTTTTCAATTCATATTGATCTAACGTAGTCCAAATTAATTAAGTAATAATATTTTATTTTTTATTTTAAACAATGATACCTAAATTTCATTAATAAAATAGAAGAAAACAGAATTACAACACAGCAAATGACATAGTATGAAAAACAAGAAAAATAATAAACATCAGTAGTCGACAAGTAATATTAAGATTGTTGTCTTTGCCGGTTAAACAAAAATTAAAGGAGAAGAGAAAGACGACACTAAAATATTAAAAAAAATAATATTTTCTTAAACATACGAGAAAACTTAAGTTAGGAAAAGAGGAAAAGATTAATAGTATTTTATTTAAATGTAATTATAAATACTTTATCACATGAATAATAAAATGAATATTTACTCCAAATTCATCCCATTTAATTATTTACACTATATTTTTATGGAAAAAACTTTGATACACTGGTCGTGTAAACCTTAGTTTACACGTGCCTTTTAGTTTTAGGGGTTAGAGTTTTAGTTTTTGGTTTAAGGTTTAGAGGTTTAGGTTGTAGGGTTTAGAATTTAAAGTTAGTGTTTAGAATTTAGTGTATATGGTTTAAGGTTTAGTTTTTTAGATTTATGGCTAATAATTTAGTATTTGAGTTTTTATAGTGTAAATACGCAGGCCAACCTGTGTATCAAAGTTTTACCCTATCTTTATACCCTAAATTTGAAAGTTGTTGTGTACTCAATTATTTTTAAACGACGACATCTTATATATTATAACAATAATAATTATAATCGGGTTAAGACTAGATCGATCAATCTCATTTAAACATAAACCCCAAAAAATAAATTGATAACATACATCAAATATCAATAAACTACCTAAAAATATAAATTGGTAACATACATCAAACATCAATAAACTATGTTTAAACAATCGTTTTGGTCAATGAATTTTAAAAATTACAAGATGATCATTAATTTTATTGAATAATTAAAAGTGGTTAATATAATATTACACAATAATTATTAAATCTTATTGAAATGTTACAAAATAAAATTTAATTTACCAAATTTTATTATTATTATTATACCATCACAATGATGTTTTACAACTGTTTAATATTTTTAATAATTATTTTATAATTTTAAAAATATAATAACCAAAACAATCATTTAAACGAATTTAGTAACCTCTAATATGGTTTACACAAATTAAATAAAATTGCAGTCCAACTCCAATCCAATAATAAAGAAATGCAGTGACCACTGAATAGGTAGGGGTTTACGGCTCAACTGTTCATGTTAAAATGTCAGGAAAGATGCTAATATGAACTTGTTTGGAATGTGACGGACAAAATTGATCTGTTTTTAAACTATAAATTCCCACGTGAAAATGTTCACATGCAGACCATAACCATATATATATATATATATATGGTAAATTACATAAATCACCTATCAATTTTACTCTCAAATCTATTTTAATTTTTGAAATTTTAAAACGTTCAGTTTACTCACTGAACTTTAGATATTAAATATTTTTTATCACTCTTTCGTTAATTTTTTGACGACGTTCGTTAACCGAAGAACAAAAAACATTTCCAAGACCCGAACGGTGAAAAACTTCATCAGCACGAAAAAAGCAACATACTAAAAAACGAGCTTCATCCGTCGGCGGAGGAGGAAGATCAACGAGAGAAAAATCAGAAGGTTTTTAATCGATTCTTGAATTTCAGAGCACTTCTCGGCAAAAATTACGGTCGAATTTTAAACTCAAGGGGCTGGGACGAAGTGATTGGTAAAATTTGGGACTGAAAAATCACTATTTACCACTGTTTGAGGATTAAGAGTGACAAAAAACGTTCAATGTATAAACTTCAGTGAGTAAATTAAACATTTTGAAACTTTAATGACTAAAATAAGTTTAAGAGTGAAATTTAGTGATGATTTACGTAATTTACCAATATATATATTCTTTTGTTTCAAACCATTTTGTTAAATCTAACATTCTTAAAAGTAAACCCTTATATATATTTTTACCATATGCAACTAAGTTTTTTATTTTATTTTATCTAATTAATCTTTTATTTTAAGTAAAAATATTTATTTATATTAGAATTTTATTTAAATATAAATTAAAGGTTAATGGGATAATTTGTATGGCGAGTTAATATTGTGTATAAGATTTTTAAAATATTAGAATTTTGAAATGTATTATTTCAAAATATTAACATTTACAATTATTTCATTTCGGAAAATATTTTTTAAAAATTGAATTATTAGAATTATATGAGTTTAAAAACTAATTAAAGAAGAAGAAGAATGATATTAAAATGTAATTTAGCTATGTTAATTTTTTTTGTTATTATTTTAACATATTAAGTAAAATTTAAAATGTCCTCTTGAGGAAAAGTTCAGGACGACTTGTAAACCAAAATTTCAAATTTGTTCGGTCGTAAATTCGGGAAAAAAATTTTGGTTGTCATTTCGATTTTGAGGGTTTTACTTTGACTAATTTAGACTGATCTGTGTTGCATACTTAGCTTAAATAGATGAATTTTTCAGTAAGAATTTTTTACATATACAACGCCTTAAACTTGAAACATGCTAATATTAAATTGCTTGTCGTTGGACCAACCTGTCGGTAAATTCGGCCAAACTTTAAAAGCTATTAATCTCGCCACTTATCTAATTAAAAAACTTAAAAGAAGTGGTTTCTTTTTTAGTATTATGATAAAAAGAAGTGGTTTCAACATTACTGTATTTAAATGAATTTATATATTAATGATTTTTACGTATCAATTTAAATTCGAGTCCTACAACAGTTTAAACTCTATTAAGGACCGATAATTTTTAATCGTCTGTATTAGAGAAAATTTAAAAAAAAATTAAATAAAATTTGAGCTACAAAATAAATTTTGGATTATTTAAAAATTTTAGTCATTAGTAGATTGATTTTTAAGTTGGAGTTGAGTATCTCAATTTTGTCTAATATATGTATAGCGCATATGAATATATACATATATATATATATCGTATATGGTTATAGAAAATCGTTTAAATTAAAACAATTAACATCATAACATTATTAATATTTATAATTAAATTTAAACAAAAATTTAAATAATTTAATTTAACTTTAATTTTATAAATTTGATTCGGATAAATTTTAAATAAAATTTAAATTATTAAATGCTCACTACCAAATGAAAAAGTAATAAGAAGAGTAAATCTACAAATAACTTGGACGACAAACTTTGTGAGCGAGTTATTACGACGTGGCCACTGAGTCCGAGTGGAGAGCAGTTTATAGCGTTGAGTCGAGTATCCGGCAACGGCACCCCCACACTCTTTGCTTTCATCGAATTTTCAAAATTCAGTTGCCGTTCCTTTGATTTCCTCGCAAACCTGACCCAAATTTGGGCGTTGCTCCACTGGGGTATTATTATTTTAATGATTTTTTGGTGCTTTTCTTTCGATTTTTTTAGCACAATTTGCTGACATTTTTCTTATATTTAATTTGTTTATTTTATGCCCACATGGATGATTGTGATAGAAATTGCCTTCTTTCTCGAATTTTCAAAACCCCTTTTGAGTCGCCTTCACTCATCGTTCATTTTGGTTTTGCTATTTCTGTGATTAAGCAAAATAATGAAGAAACCATTTTTTTGAAAACTATTCAAACCCTTTATCAATTACTGCCAATTGGTTAGGGAAAAAACGATTTCTTTCTATGTATATGTGCTAGTTTTGTTCAGTTTGGATATTTTGTAGATCAAGCTGCCGACAGTTTTTTGTTTACTTGTTGCTTTGATTCGGACTGAATTTGATTTGATCTTGACATGGTAGAAGCTGGTAAGGAAGTTTCAGCTGATCCACAAACTTCAGGTCAATCGGCTGGTGACGGCGTAACTCCACTGAATCAGCCTGTTCCGGTATCACCAACTGTCGATGATGCGGAACATCCGAGTTCCGGAGATGATGAGGTAATTTGCCTGCGTCTGCGCTTTCCGGC
>JAGYYJ010002808.1:0-50000 GCA_019671005.1 Hibiscus mutabilis
GTAAACTATATTATAAATAACTAACTAATTTAATCTCCTCCCCCTCTATATAGGTAGAAATTGTTTAAAAAAACTAATTTAATATTACGAGTCAGTTCGACATCAACTTATTTATAAAAAGTGTAATATACTTTTTTTCTTAACTGAAATTAAATAGTATTACGATGATATTTTTGAATTTTAATGCACTTATATAATCATGGAAAAACATGAAAGTCAAATAAATCAAATGTCCAATAAGGATTGAACACATAATTAGTAGGAATTTATTATATATTTTTAAATAGGAGTTTTTTTTAATAATTTTAAGGTAATTATAAAGTAGTATATGTTTATATTTTTTAACCATTTGAAAATGCACACACCTTGTAGACACACATTTAAAAAAAATCACTAAGACCACTCATTGAGTTCAAATATAAATATAACATAAAATATTTTTTCATTTATATTTATAGGTGTGACATAATTTAATATAGCTTAAATACTATATTCATATTCTATTAATATGCACATGCATGGGTCCAACCTCAACCAACCCTTTGAAAATGGAGAAATGAAAATGATGGAAACAAACTAATTAATTGATCTTTATTTTTGAGAAAATCAAAAACCAAAAGTACACACATATAGCTGTTGAAAGGGTATGCATCATTGATCATATCCATATGCTTGGTAGATAGACAATTTATTGCTATTGCCAAATCAAATTGATTAGGGTTTCTTGCTTTATAATTCTTAGTCATTGCATTTAAAATAAAAGGATAAGTAGCTACAACAAGAAAAACCAGTTGCAGAAATTTTAAAAAAGTTTATTAATTTTTCTTGTGAATGCAAACATGCCCTATGTTCACCCATGACATTAAATTTTTTTAAAGAAAAAAAATGTGTCTCGCTATTCTTTCAGAAACAAGTGAATCTGAATGTGAAAAAGTTTTCTTTTCCAATGAACCACAATATTATTTGAATAAATTTTTTATATAATCGTACTCGAATTCACAACCCCTTAAATACTGTAACAACAACTATATAAACTGAGTTAATGTTCAACCGGTAAATAAGACCAATGCATTATGTCACGGGGCCATTACCCTCTTCCCAAAAGACATGTCTGATAGGATGTGCAGTGTCACCGTATTTATATCCCAAGACCTCCATTTTCCTTTCCGATGTGAGATTAATAACCCCGCCTCTTCTCAGGCGTGACATTCTCCCCCACTCAACCTCGTGATGGGCCACCTTGTCACAATTGTCCACCCTGCCTACCCCACTCATGGGCGCTCGATGTGAAATCGGGCAGTCAAAGGGTCGCTCTGATACCACTTGTCACGGGGCCATTACCCTCTTCCTAAAAGACATGTTTGATAGGATGTGCAGTGCCACCGTATTTATATCCCAAGACCTCCCTTTTCCTTTCCGATGTGAGATTAATGACCCCGCCTCTTCTCAGGCGTGACAATTACATAAGACTTGCAAGTAAATATCATTTATCATTAACAATTTAAGAAAATACTTTGATACACAAGTTTTTTGTAAATTTAGTTTACACAAATCTTTTAATTTTAGGGTTTAGAATTTTAGGTCAGGGTTTAGGGGTTTAGTGTTTAGGGTATAAAATTTAAGGTTTATAATTAGACTTTAGAGTTTAGAGTTTAGGGTTTAGGTTTTAAGGGGCTATGGTTTGGGATTTAGGTTTTAAATTTTATAGAATGATTGTGCAGATTTTTTTATACAACAATTTTAAATCAATATGATATGTATTGTTTCAATATCAATCATATCTATTATTATGAATCGGTTTCGAACTAAAACATAAAAGGTAAAACTTTGATACACAGGCTGTGTAACAAGCCTGTGTTTTTACCTTATAAAACACAAATTCTAAATTCCTAACCCTAATACCCTAGAACCTAAACCCTAACCCCTAAACTCTAATCCTAAATTCTAAACACTAATCTTAAATTCTAAACCTTACAACTTAAACCCCTAAACTTTTAACCCTACTCTAAAGCACTAACCCCTAAATTTGAAAAACACGTGTAAATATTTGTTTACACGGACTGTGTATCAAACTTTTTCTCAACATAAAAATGTTAATAGTATTTCGCTTCCAACTTAAAATTTATCATATTTTCAAGAAATAACATATTATTATCAATTCTAAAAAGAACAAGTTAATGGTATATAACTTGAACCACCAGTTTTTTAATAGGTGCAATGTCAAAAAAATGCTCATAACGTTTGACTGAATAGTCATTTTGGTCCATATTCTTTTTTTAAGTAATTTATCCCTCAATGTTTTATTTTGGGTCAAAATAGCCTCTCCGAGAATGAAAACTGTTAGCCAACTGACGGTAGACAATTTGAAATGACTTAAAAGAATGACAAATCAGAAGAAAAAATATTTTATACAATTTTATAAAATTATTTTTTGACTGATGTAACATAATATATTTTTATCAAGTCTAAAAAGAATAACTTAATGATATATATAACTTGAACCATTGGTTTTTAATATAGTATTTTTGGGATATAATTATGGGTTTAAATTTAGGAAAAAAATTTAATACACAGTCTGTATAAACTTTAGTTTACACCGACTTTTTAGTTTTAGGGGTTAGAGGTTTAGTTTAGGGTTTAGAGTTTAGGGGTTTGGGTTGTAGGGTTTAGAATTTAAGGTTAGTGTTTTTAATTTAGGGTTTAAGGTTTGAGGTTTAGTTTTTTAGGGTTTAAGTTTAATTTTAATTTATAGTAGAAATAGACAGGTTTGTGTAAAATTTATTTTACACAGCCTGTGTATCAAACTTAAACCCTTAAATTTAATACACATGTTGTGTAAAATAAATTTTATACTACCCTACTTATTTATACTATAAATTAAAATTAGGCCTAAAACTTAAAAAATAAATCCCAAACTCTAAACCTTAAACCCTAAATTCTAAATACTAACCTTAAATTCTAAACCATATAACCCAAACTCCTAAACTCTAAGCCCTAAACTAAATCTCAAACCCCTAATACTAGAAAGCTTGTGTAAACTAAAGTTTAGTTTATACGTGCCTTTTAATTTTAAGGGTTAAGGTTTAATTTAGGGTTTAAAGTTTAAGGGTTTGGGTTGTAGGGTTTAGAATTTAAGGTTAGTGTTTAAAATTTAGGGTATAGAGTTTAAAGTTTAGGGTTTAGTTTTTTAGGGTTAAGATTAAGAATTTAAGATTTGAGTTTTATAGTGTAAATACACATGCTTGTGTAAAATTAGTTTTACACAGCATGCGTACCAAAATTTTACTCTTTGATCTATGAGTTGACTAAATTCAAATTTAGTACAACATAGGCCTATTGTCAGGCGATCATCTTAACCTAGTTTGTTTCATTCACTACGTAAAAATCAAAACCTTTGATATTAATTAAGGAATTTAACATCCATTATAACATAATAAAATTTGTTTTTTTCATTTTGTATGTCCTTTTATATGTTTCACCGATGATTTTGTGACGCATGTATTATTAATAAAACAAAAACAATCAATAAAATAGTAAAAAAATTATGAATACACGTGGTATAAAATCATTAGTAGAATATATAAAAGGACATATAAAAAAAGTTGACGAATTTTGTTTATTAAAATAACGGATAGCGAATAATTAGTTAATGAATATCTATTACCAATAACAATAATTAATCCTCTCGTCATAAATACCCTATGAAAAGGTAAACGCTTGCCAATAAAATGTAGCCGTTCCCCTAGATGGAAATTGAGATTAATGGGGTTATTTTCAACACTGCGTTTACATGATATATGAAGCCATTCGCATGACTTTAGACTAATTCAATGCCCACTACTTGTGTATACTATAGGGCATAGGCCCATGCTTCAATGTCGGGAGTATGCTAAGATTATCCACCGTTACCGATGTGGCAGAGGAGTAGAGGGTTGTCCCCATTTTAATGGAACAGATTGGACTTACAGACAAAGACAAAGTGCAGAATTCAAAAGTACAATGCAAGAATTAACAAACATTTGATCAAACTGAATAACTGCCATGGATTTCACCACCTTCCGGCGAATTTCGAGACGGGGTTACGCATTTGCCATCCATGTACAGATCATGGTTCTTGAGTTGGAACAGAGAGACAGCTTGTGGACGATCTGTAAACAATGGTCTGCTTCGAGAAAGAAACGCTTGAGACACGCACTTCATCGTTGGTCGAAACTTCGGGTTGGACCTTAAGCAAGCAAAGGCGATTGTTGCAGAGAAAATAATATCCGCTGCAACTCTTCTGTCGCTTGGAAGTGATAGGCGCGGATCTAATACATCACTCAGCATTATGTTATTGGAAGATAATGCTGACAGTGATACCAAGAGCTCACCGGGATGCTTTCCGATGAGCGTTTCGAGTGCCAATGCTCCATAGCTATACACATCGCATTTTTCGGTTACAGTCATAGTATAGGCAAGTTCTGCATTCAACGAGGAAAGATAAAATTATTAACATAACAAAACGAAAACAAACCCAAAGTTTCGAAACTTCACCTGGTGCAACATATCCGTAGGTACCGACAATCATCGTTTGAATGGATGAATCGGGATCGAGGAGTCTAGCTGTGCCGAAATCCGAGACACGAGCCTCAAAATTCGAGTTCAACAAAATGTTATTGCTCGATATGTCTCGATGAACTATCGGTGGGTGACAATCCTTTTGCAAATAAGATAAAGCACATGCTGTATCTTTGATTATTTTCACCCTTTTGATCCAATCCAGCTCCATTGCTTCGGTCTCCTCGGACAAGACAGAAAACAAGCTCCCTCTAGCCAGGTATTCGTAAATCAGAAACATGGAACGTTTATGCAGACAGAATCCATGAAGTCTCACGATGTTCTTGTGTCGTATTTCGGATAGCATTTTCACCTTGTTCTTGAAGCTCTTGTCCAAAGATGGGACCTCTGCTTCTCTACGGTGAAGTTTCTTTAAGGCAACAATCTTTCCACTAGGTAACTGTGCTCTATAAACACTACCATAACCTCCAGTGGCGATACAGTATTGGATATCCAAGTCCTTTGTCGCCTCAAGGATGTCTTTAAAAGCAATTCTTCCATCAAAGTTCCAAATTGAGAAAAAATCTCCGTTTTTCGTGGCCATTAGTTCAGGAATGTTATCCTTTTCTCTGTATCTAAGGCAGAGTAAAAATCCTGAAGCTGACAAAGGCAAAAAACCGACGACCGGGACGACGATTTCAACGATTTTCACATTTTTGCTGGCTATAGTGGGAGGAGAGAAAACCGATACGTTTGCATATATTCCCCGAAACGAGTCGAGTGGAAACCAATTGATTAAAGAAGTTGGAATAGGACCCTCTAAGTAATTAAATGACAGATTCAATCTCAATAAATTCTTCAAGTATCCGAGTTCATAAGGTATTGGCCCTTGTAAAAGATTCAAATCAAGGTTCAAACTGCTCAATCCGAATAAAGTAGACAATGAAGAAGGAATCACACCATTGAGCTTGTTGTGACTGACATTCAGTTCAATCGAATTCTTCAGGTGTCCGATTTGGCGAGGGATCGGACCTTGTAAAAGATTAAAATCAAGAGCCAGAAAGCTCAAATGACATAACTTACACAGTGAGGGTGGTATGATGCCGTCGAGGGTGTTGTTACGGAACCTCAGTCCCATCAAATTCTTCAAGTTTCCAATCTCACGAGGTATTGGACCTGTAAATCGATTTTGTTTTATTCCAGCACGAAAAGTTCGTAGTAGGAAATTCAGTTTGATTAAAATTCAATGCAACCAAGTAGCTATACAGGTAAATAGATACTCTCGTATCCATATTTTTTTCAACATTATTGAATTTTTACTCCTCTGCATGTGGCTTTCACCGAAAGTTGTCTTTTTTTAATTTGATCACATGTTTACTGTTATCTTCTTACAAGACACGAATATCTTAAACCGGATAAATTAAACAGTGAAGAAGGGATCTTGCCTGTAAGCTGTTGTTACTGAGACCCAGATAAGACAAATTCTTCAAGTTGCCAATTTGATGAGGAATTGGTCCATGTAAAATATTTGAATCCAGGAACAAATAACTCAATCTAGATAAATTAGACAATGAGGGAGGGATTATGCCTTTGAACTGGTTGTTACTGAGAATAAGGTAAGACAAATTCTTCAAGTTTCCAATTTGATGAGGGATTGGACCTGTAAACAATTGAATCAGTGTACAAATTGTTGGAAAACTACCAAAAATAAGATATTAACATTTACAGGATAGAATAAAAAATCGTTACTGTGTCATGAAAAATCACTGTCTTAGAGACAAATTTATCTTGATTGGTGTAATCACTGCATCGGATGATACTCCAAAATTAAAGGTCTCTTCAAAGAACACCCGAAATTTAAAGTAGACAACAAGTGACGTTGCTCTTCTCGAACTGTCGAAACTCGGAAAAAATGCTCGAATTTTAACAGTCAAACAGATCTTAGAAAAACAGTAGAAAATGGAGAGGGCAAAAATGAGAAATTTATATTTATAGGTTAAAAGCAGAGGGCAAAACATAAAAAAAAAAAAATACAGTATTAAACCCTGTTTAATATTCTGTATGAAAATTATCAAAAAACATTTAAATATTGAAGTAAAAAAGGTTCAGAAATACTGCAGTAAGATCCAATTCAATCATGGATTTATGTCGAATTTAAAGCAGTGATGTAAGCTGGAACGGTCCAATTCAAAATCAGTAACTACCCATTAAAATGTGTTTTGAAACATTTTAAATCCGAGTTCTTATAAATACTCAAGAAAAAAACTTAGCCTTGTCATTCTATCACTCAACAAGAAGTGAATAGAAATGATTTTATAAACCCATCTCGAATCCATTCTCTATTCAATTTGAGATTTACATGCACTATCGATTCACGATTACCGACACAAATCGCTCAAACCGGATAACTTGAGCAAGTTTTCCGAGGGAGAGAGGCAACTCACCTGATAGATAATTGCCCGAAAGACTGAGGTACTGGAGTGATGATAAAGCACCTATTTCCGGCAGGATGCTGCCAGTAAGCTTAGACTTGTAAAGGTCAAGATGGACAAGGTTTTGTAAGCAAGACAAGTTCAATTTTTCGAGTTTATCCGAGATTTGCGCATAGAAAAACCATGTCGATCAATGCGGGTGATGCTTCTGACTTCATTGCATGATATACCTGGCCATCCGCAACGTTTGGAAGTGTCATTGCTATACCAACTCCACCAACCGGTACGAAGGAGAGCTTCTGCCTCCATGTCCAGCGACGATGATGTTGCCGACACGGTCGACAAATCAGTACTTGAAGTCGGAACAATGGCAACCGAGACTGCGATCGTAACATAAAAAGAGCAAGGGTAGTGTGATAAAGTAGAGGCGAGGCCATCTTTCAGCTTCTTTCTGTAGGTTTATGGTACTTATCTCCAGGCTAATAGTTTAATATCCAATTTAAAAATGTTCAATTTTACATTATCTTATATAATGTATTAGCAACAATATGAAACGAACATAAAAATTCCATTACATGTGTATAAAACTCATCCACTAACATTGTATTAAATATCCCAACCATATGTCAAATTGAAAAGATGGATATATGGCCCAAAAGGAAGAAAAAAAAAGTAAAGAACGTGGAATTTGTGGCAAAGAGAACAGAAATTCCTCACAGATTTTTCAATTTTTTTGCAAAATTTCACATAAATTAATACTTCCAGTATCAGTTTAATTATTTGATTTTCTTCACAGATATTGCATGGATTGCACTATCCAATGCCTTTTCATGGAAAAATTATATTATAGATTTGTCTTACTATATCAATCATGGTCTCAACCAATGAAAATCATTCACTGTACTATTTTTTTCATGTCATTTTTCTATATATGATAACTTCCAAAAAAGTTATTATTAAACGACATGTAAAAAACATTAGTAAAGATTCACTAGTTGAAAAATGACATGGAAAAAATGATATAGGTTTTCATTGGTTGAGACCATGGTTGATATGGTAAGTCAGGCCCGTGATATAATTTTTCCTTTCCATGCTTACTCTTAAAAAGGAAAAATTATTAGATGGACTCGGCTTACCACATCATTCGTGGTCTCAGCCAAAAAAGTTCATTCATGTCATTTTTTTTTCAAAATGAATGTTCACATCTTTCCTACATGTCAATAAAAAATAGATAGTTATTAGGTGATCTATTAAATAAATCAAATAATCTTGACTCATTAAATAAATCAAATAATCTTGACCCATTAAATAAATCGAACCCACTCTATGAATAATATGTGATCTATAAGTCAATATATATTTTTGTACTTAAATAACATTTGGAAAATAAGTATTCTAGTTTTCTCTTCTTTCACCCTACGTGTTTTAATGGTCGAAACTAAATTTAATTAAATATCGAATCAATAAATACGATCAGAACACCATTTATCGATCTATTCATCACTCTATATTTTTTCTTTATATTTTTCAATTATGTCGTGCTTATCAGCGTACTTCTCATCAAAAGTTCCAACACATAAAAGTCAACCCATACCATGATGAGAAGCAAGTGGAATTCAGCTAACAAATTTTCATTTGAACACCTCCAAATAATGCATTCAGACAGATCCACATAGAGGATATAAATAACAACACTTTTACACGTTTTTTTGATCGTTAGATTGGGAAAAATGAATGATTGAGATTAACAGTGGATTATGTAAAGATTATCACTTTGAAAAAAAAGTGAGGAGTTAACCTTAATCATCCATTTCTTCAATCCAACGATCTAAAAAATGTGTAAAAGTTAAAAATTTTTACATTTTGTAAGTGGATCCTAACCCTATATATATGTATGAGTCCTCGTTTGAGTTCTTATTATTAATAAAATAAACACCGATCGAATTAATCAACACGATACATCATTCATCGAAAACAGAAATACAAATAACGATAAAAATCAAACAAAACGACCATATATATATAATAAGAACCTCAGCAGCGAAGTATTAGCAACAGAAAATAGGGTGACGTGGAGTAAATGAGCACCGGTATCCGATACAACCAGGCCGTGGAGGCCGGCGAGCTTCGAGAGGCACGATCATCATGAAAGCTAGGATCAGAACGACAACAACTAGTTTGGCAATAAGGGACAAAGATTTCATTGTTGGGGAGGGTTTTTTTTTTTTTTTTTGAACTAATGGGAGGAATTAGCGACGATATTTGTAGGGGTTATAGCGACGATATTCAGGGGTTAAGTTGAGTGAGTGAAGAACCTGGCATCACGCGCCCCTTTTATATACAAATTTTGAGGTTAAAGTACATTAGAAGTCCTTGTACTATATCTAAAAATTCATTTTAGTCCCTATATTATGAAAAGGAACATTTTAGTCCCTATACTATATCAAAAAGTTCATTTTAGTCCTATGCTATCAAAAGGGATATTTTAGTCTATGTACCTTTGAAAAGTTAATATTTTTTCTAAAATTTTTAAGTTATAGTTAGTTGAATTTGCTATAAAAAAGTTAGTTTAATTAAATATTTTGGTTAAATACCCTTTAAGTCCATGTCAATTTTGAAATTGAGCAAATTGACCCATCTTGAAAAAATGAGACTAATTTATTCAAATGTGTTTGTATAATTTTTCAAATAAAATAAACCAAAAAAATTATAATATTTTTTTCATAGTTTGATTTTTTTAAAATTTTAATGAAAATTTTATTTTTTGTGTTTTTGTGTCATGTTTTTTTTTCAATTAAACCATTACTCTCTCTCCAAATCTAAAAATTCTAAGAAAATCCAATATATACTTTTCAATTAAACATTTTAAATGTTTTTTTATGTTTTATCATGTGATTGTAATATTATTGTAAATGAAAAACAAAGTTTGGAGTTAGAATATAAATTATTTTTGCATTTAGATTTCATAAGTGTTTAAAAATATATGTAAAAGTTCAAAAAATATATTTTGGGAGAGATTAATTTACTCAAGTTCAAAATTGAGAAGGACCTGAAGAGTATTTATACCAAAATATTTAAGCCAACTAATAAGTAGTATTTTGGACCAAAATGTTAGCTTTTCAAACGTACAGGGAATAAAATGTTCCTTTTTATAGTAGAGGGATTAAAATGAATTTTTAGGTATAGTACAAGGACTAAAATGTTCTTTTTAATAGAAGAGGGACTAAAATAAACTTTTAAGTATAGTACAAGGACTTGTAGTATACTTTAACCCAAATTTTGAAGGTGTTTGATCATGAATCTACCATGCAATTTCTACGAGCCTTTGACTTGAACGAGTCATGATGTTAAGGCTGCTGTATAAATCACACACACGTATATATTATGAAAAAAAAATCATATGCCCTGTCCCTTTCTATGCCTCGTACTAAAAACATTTTAAAAATTAAATTATAAACTCTAACCTTAAATTTTAAATTTTAAAGTCTAAAATCTACATTACAAAAAATACACCTTACTCCCAATTCTTTATACTCTAACCCTAAACCCTAACTCTAGACATTAAACCCTAAATCTTAAACCTAATTTTAAAAAATCCTATGATCAGTGACGGAACTTGGGTAAGAGTTTGGGGAGTCGATTTAAATTTTTAAAAAAATTGGAGGCTTAAACTAAATTTTTCAAAAAATTTGAGGGTTTAACTAAAATTTTTAATGATTTTGAGAAATTTAATAAGAACTTTTAAAAAATATGAGAGGAGATTTAATTAAAATTATTTTATTTTGAAGCTTAATATAATTTTTTTTTTAATTTAAGGGGGGCAAATTTAAATTTTTTTAAAATTATATGGGTCAAATTATAATTTTTCAAATTTTGAGGGCTTATGGCCCCACTGGTCCCTTGCATGTTCCGCCACTGCCTATGATTAATGTACGTATTATAGTATTACTAAACATAAACATATTTGAAAGATGTGTATATTATTTTTTTTTGAAATTATATTTTTAATACAGTTTGATTAATTATAATTATTTAAATCACATACGAGAATATTTTTAACTTCAAAAGCATACATGAATTATTTAAATATAATATAAATTTGTGTGAAATAAGATAGAGAAAGTAAGTAGTGACAAAAGTGTTTACAATTCCTATATCCAATATTCTAAACAGAAAATGTTGCTCCGACAGCTTATTTAAGTTAAGAGGATTTACTTTCAATTATTTGTTCACTTGCAATCTTTTGTTTACCAAACAATTAGATTATTGGATTCACTTGTAATACGGGATAAAATGTTAAATACTTTAAATAAGACCAATGATTTGAATCTCAATATTGTGAATTAAACAAAATAGATTTGAAGGACCGCTTCCATAATGAATCTATGTAGTATTCAATATGAATTAGTCTATTTATAAATCAGATAGATTGTCGTGAACAAAAATATTCTGCTCATTTTTGGTGCACTTACTATACCCCAACACTAAAAATTAAATTCTAAGATATCACCCTAAATTCTAAATCACAAACACTAAACCTTAAAAATACACTCTATCACAATTTCTTAAGCCATGTACCCTAAAATTTAATCATAAACCTAAATCTATTTTTTAGTTTGAGCATAAATAAAGACACCAAAAAAGGCCGGGGATTTCTATCCAATTGTCACATATATATGGGTAATTATTCCATACACAAACGCTTGTGAAAACTTTTTTTACAAGCACCTTAGTTATAGAGTTTAAAGATTTTGTTCAGGGTCTAGTGTTTAGGGGTTTTAGTGGATGAGTTTTGAATTTAGGGATGTGGTTAGAATTTGGGGTTAAAATTTAGATTTTATAAGTTAAATCCTAAATCCCTAACTATATTACCCTAAAAACTAAACTCTAACCTCTAAACCTGAAATTTTAACCCTAAACACTGAATTTTAACCATAATTCTAAACTCATACCCATAAACTCATAAATCTTAAACCAAATTTTTAAACCCTAAAATTAAGGCGTTGGAAATGAAACGTTTCGCTACCGGTGCATATATATTTATGTGTGTGGCGGCTATTGAAACAATTGAATGTGGAAACAAAACCAGGAATGTAGGAGGCCGCCAGCTGTACAAGGCACATGAACCAGTTTCACTGAATGTGGAAAACATGGAGTAGACCACAAGCTCTAACCTTGGCGGCACATGGACCCATTTCATCGAGTAAAAGAACCGAAGCTTGAAGCAAATAAGACAAAAGAGGGAAGTCAACGGCATGGTATTATCGAACAAGGACAGGACATTAGGCCTGATTCGAACAGCCACGGCCACGGGACAATTTTTCAGGCAAAAAAGGTTAACACACCCTTCAAACCAACAATGGATAAATCTAGCTTCTTGCTTTGTATTGTTGCAGTAATCACCTTGGTATCCACGTCCTTCAAACTTGGCATGTCCATGGGGAACGAAACAGACAGCCTTGCTCTGCTTGCTTTCAAGGATCAGCTCGTTGGTGGCTCTCCTGGAGGTCTACTTTCATGGAATGCTTCACTCCATTTTTGCGAGTGGCAAGGCATTCGATGTGGACGGCTCCTTCGAAGAGTCGTCGGTCTGAGCCTGCCTGGTATGAAACTCGGTGGCTCCATATCGCCATCGATCGGGAATCTGAGCTTCCTGACGGAGGTTAACCTATGCGACAACCGTCGGCACGGCAATATCCCGAGTGAATTCGGGCAATTGAGTTGGCTTCAGTCTCTAAATTTAAGCAGGAATGATCTCCGAGGTAACATCCCTATGGAACTTGGCAATTGCTCAAACCTTGCATTTGTTAATTTAAGTTACAATAGCCTGTCCGGGGTAATTCCCTTTCAATTGGGAGGCAATATGAAGAATCTGATCAAAATTTCTCTTGCTAGCAATGAATTAGTAGGGGGAATTCCATCTTCTCTGGGGAACTTGTCATCGTTGGATTATCTCAAACTTGAAAGGAACCGTCTCGAAGGAGTTATACCGGATGCTTTAGGTCGATTATCGAGCTTGAAAATACTTTCCATTGCTGCAAATAACCTGTCCGGTATCATACCTAGTTCTGTTTACAATCTTTCCTCTTTGACACAGGTTAGTATGGCTCTAAATAGCTTGTCCGGGGGACTTGCTCCGCGGTTTGGTCTTGCTTTTCCGAACCTCGAAACACTATCTCGGAGAAAACCAATTCACCGGAAGAATTCCGAGATCGGTTGCTAATGTCTCTGGCCTAAAGCAGCTCGACATCAACTCGAATGGTTTCAGTGGATTAGTCCCTAACGATCTCGGAAAGCTTCAGAATCTTTTGCTCTTCGACGTTCACGGTAACGACCTTGGACCTGAGACGAAAGCAGACTTGGATTTTCTTTCTTCTCTAAGCAATTGCAGTCGATTGCAATATTTGATCATCCATGGGAATCGGTTTAGTGGGACGTTGCCGGACACCGTGGCAAATTTATCGGACCAGCTCGAAGCTCTTTATATGGGAGATAATCGGATTTCCGGAAGTATTCCCTGAGGAATTGGTAATCTCTTCGGGCTCACGGATGTTTATATGGGGGAAACATGCTTACAGGAAAACATCCTGTGTCAATTGGACAGCTTCAGAATCTTGAACAGTTTGACATCTCTTTGAATCGCTTGTCCGGAGAAATTCCGTCCTCCATCGGCAATCTTTCTCGATTGTTGTACCTTTATTTAAACGGTAACGAGTTTCGGGGAAGGATTCCATCGACGCTCATGGGATGCGGCGATATTCTGGAGATGGATCTTTCGTTAAATAAACTCAGCGGGACGATACCGGATCGGCTGGTTACTGCTTTTCGAAGTTTGATTACATTGAATTTGTCTCACAACTCCTTCAGTGGTAGCTTTCCGTCACATATTAGTAGCTCGAAGAATCTCGTAGAGTTACATGTCGATAACAACGAGTTCTCAGGTGGAATTCCTGAGCAATTTGGTGAGATTTCTCAGTTAAGAGTCTTGCACATGCAGGGAAACTACTTTGGAGGTCGCATTCCTCGAGCTCTCAGTTCGTTACGAGGTCTCGAGATCTTAGATCTCTCCGGTAACAATTTTTCCGGCACGATCCCACTCGAACTTCAGAAGCTTCGGTTCTTGGTAAATTTAAATATTTCTTTCAATCAACTAGAGGGTGAAGTTCCAACAGAAGGTGTTTTCAAGAATATCAGTGGATTCTCTGTTATTGGGAATAAGGATCTTTGTGGGGGGGGGATCCCTGTAACAGAGCTTCCGAAATGCTCTGATAAGACGGGAAAGCGAAATGGATTGTCGATGAAATCCATTGTTGTTATCATCATCAGCCTTTCGCTTGCCTCGGTTTCGGTTGCGTTTGTTGCTCTCTTTTGTTGGCGAAAACGATCGCGAAAAGAAATCATCCCTTTGCCTTTGGGCCGAGTTGGCCTCGTTCGAGTTTCATACAAGGAACTTGTCGATGCTACTAACGGTTTCTCCGCCGTGAACTTCCTTGGTGAGGGCAGTTTTGGGTATGTTTATAAAGGGTTTCTTAATCAACAAGAAAACCCCGTCGCGATCAAAGTATTGAACCTTCGAAACCTCGGGGCTATCAGGAGTTTCACAACCAAATGCGAGGTTTTAAAGAACATTCGACATCTGAATCTTGTCAAGCTGATAACGTGCTGCTCAAGAAGATTTCCAAGGCAACGATTTCAAGGCTATAGTGGCAAATGGAAGTTTAGAGAGTTGGCTTCATCACGGTCGCGACCAAGATCACTCGCGTCGTCTCGACGTTGCTCGAATGTTAGACATTGCTATAGACGTTGCAAATGCAATAGATTACCTTCACCACCATTGTCAAACACCGATCGTTCACAGGGATCTAAAGCCAACCAATGTCCTTCTCGACGATGACATGGTTGCACTCGTCGGCGACTTTGGCGTGGCTAAGATCTTTTCTTATGCTGCAAGTAATCCGGACAACGAGCAAGCAACTTCCTCAATAATCAAAGGAACGATAGGGTATCTCGCCCCAGGTAAATACCAAATCCTTTCTCTTATTTTGTTAACTCAAGCCATACTTTTGTGATGTATTCGTACTATGTAACCGTGTCGTCGCAGAATGCGGCAAGGTGGTCCGACATCTCCGGAAGTGGATTTATACAGCTATGGGGTTCTCGTCTTGGAGATCATCACCGGAAAGAGGCCGACATATGATGTGTTTGATGATGGGAAAAGCCTTCATAGTTTATGTAAGATGGCATTGCCGGAGCAAGTGGAGGAGATTCTCGATTTCCGATTGCTTGAACAAATCAATGGGCAAAGTCGGAGCATGTTGGATTGTTTGGTTTCGCTCACTAGTGTCGGCGTTGCATGCTCTGTTGAAAATCCCAGCGAGAGAATGAAGATTGACGATGTTGTCGCTGAATTGCATGCAATTAAGGCAAGACTGCATCAAATACGTCATAGGCCCTCCAACTCTAATTAAAATTTAAATTTAGTCTCTATGATTCACCTTTAAAAAATATATTTTTTTGTCATTTGATTAACCATTTTTTATTATTGCAGTCAGTGTGTCGTTAATTTCTAATGAAAAATAACACTGTTATTAAATAATTAAGATAATAATTTATTTAACCTTAAATATTTACACATGAACAACCTATATTTCTCTTTCTCATCATAATATACGAGAGAAGTTTTGTCATGCATAACACCATAAGAAGAACATTTTTTTACATTCTTAATATAGTCCCATAATAATATTTGTTTTACTTTTGTATTTAATAATGAAATCTAACCGATTATTAAACATGTGTGTGGATAATTCTTGCATTGTTTATACTCTGTGTTATATTTACTTGCAGGAGCGGAACGTAGAAGGGATTGGTGGAGTCACGCTCCAAAAATTTTAAAAACTGAAAAAATTATAAATTATTATAACGATAAAACTATTATTTAGTCTCTTAAAAAGATATAATTTATTATTATCTCTCATAAATTTAAGTATTTTTAAATGCCCCTCTAAAGCTCAACTCACATGTATGTGTGTCGTACGGGATATTTATGGTAAGTTAACCGTACCGTTTAACTTAAACAGTTGATTAACTGTTATAACGGTTATTAACCATAACATAATCGTTAAAAAATGGTTAATCGTTAATTTTTAAATGGTTAACCATTATAGTAGTTAACCGTTAAGAAACAGTTCGGTTACAGGTTAACCTGTAACCTATTACAATTTTCTTTTCAAATGTTCATTATTTCTTTTTAGAATAATAAATCTATCTCACTGATAAATATGGAGTATTAAAATTTTCAAAAAAAACTTAAATAGAGAGATTTTAAACACAAACTTCATACTTAGTTAAAATAAAAGTACTTATAGGTTAACCATTAAGCATCTTTTTTAGCGGTTCGATTAACCGGAATCGTTTAACCTTAACGGTTAGATTAATTAACTTATAAAATAAATAGTTATACCGGTTAATGGTAACGGTTTATTTTGCACACCCCTAGTGTGTCGTCCTCCTGACCAATGGCGAAACTTAGGGTAAGAGTCAGGGGCAACTTAATTTTTTTTAAAAAATAGGAGGCTTAAATAAATTTTTCAAAAAAAACATTGAGGGTTTAATTAAAATTTTAATAATTTTGAGTTATTTAATAGAAATATTTTAAAATTATGAGAGGGGATTTAATTAAAATATTCAAAAATTTGAAGCTTAATATGAAAATTTTAAAAACTTGAGGGATCAAATTATTTTAAAAAATAGAGATCAAATTCTAATTACCCAAAATTTTGACCCCAGTCTCCACAAGTAGGGGTGGGCAAAACTCGACTCAACTCAAAAAAACCAAATTATTCGACTCGACTCGACACGAAAAAAATCAACTTGTTTTGACTCGACTCGACTCGAAAAAAATTCAAATAAAGTTTGAGTTATAAAATGGAATTCGAATAACTCGAAATTTTTAGTAATTAGTTGATCAATTTTCAAGTTCGAGCTCAGTCTATCAATTATGCTTGATATATTATGTATACCACATGTGAAAATATAAAGAATTATATATATATATATATCGTATATGGATATAGAAAGTCGTTTAAATTGAAATCAATATGTATTATAACATTATAAATAATTAAAATTAAATTTGTAAAGAAACTCAAAAACTCGACTCGATTCGAAAAAATTTCAAATAAAGTTCGAATCTTAAAATAAGACTTCTAAACTTGAATAACTCAAATTTTTTTAACTCAACTCGATTGAACGTCCAACCCTACCCACAAGCTTCCAACCCTGCGACCCGACCTAAGTTTTTTTTTTTTTTTTTGCTCTTGTACACAATAAAGAATAACATGTACAACAAAAACCACGAGCTTATGAGATAAGATTTATAGAAAAAAAATTAGCCTAGAATTTTATAGTTCTAATTATCATTTAATTTTAAAAGCATACGAATTAGAAGGCTCATTTGCTAGTAAATCATAGTGTAAAGATAAAGACAAATACATTATTCATCCGATATAAATATCACGCTTAAGCCGATTACATTTAACTTAGTTAATATGTCGTTCGAATAATGTATAGGAGGACGTGAGTTTATACGTACTTAAACTCTTAATATATTTTTATTTATAAATAGAAAAAAGTAAGGACAATATAAGCATTATATCAAACCATATGTTAAAAAAATATCATGTTACAATAATAATGGAAATTATGAAATTGATTTAATCTCCTTTTACCAATTGGTGCTCATCATCTCATCATGGTAGGAGGCATCATTGGTGGTGGTGTAGTATGAGTTCCATGATTCCAACCTGTAAGTTAATAAATATTTACATAATAAAGATATGTGGATATAATGTGAGTCTTATACTCGAATCAGGCGTTACAATCGAATTTCGAAAATTATTAGTTAAAATTCATCATTGGTTTTGTCCCTGTAAATGAAAGATGATGAAGGAGAAAGAATTGACCTTTGGATGGATCAAAGCCTCTATTTTTTAGCTCAGCATGTTCTTGACAAAGAGCACATGGTTCACAGCAGAAATGAACACAACAATCGTTGCATGGCTCAGCCGGAAACCCGAATTTGGCTCTCAGTTTCTCTCTATAAATACACGACAGTAGGCAGTGACATGAACACAGCATCAACAACCCGTATATGCAACCTTGTTGTGCGCAGGCTGTTTTAAAAAAACCAGACAAATAATATATCAGACACACCATTAATGGCCGTCCGTCGAAGATTTCGAAGAAATTAAAAAACAACGGTGTCTTGATAATCAAATTGTATGTATGTATGTATGTATGTATGTATGTATGTATGCATGTATGTATGTATGTATGTATGTATTCTTACAGCTCTTTCCTTCATCCACCATTTCTGCTATTTGGCCGAAGGTGATGCAGGGGAGACAGCATGTTATACAGCCTGCAGTTTGAGTTTCTCGAATTTAGTTCCGTTGATTCATATAATTATATTCAGACTTATTGTGTGATTGTGAAATAAGAAACTTACAAGTTCCGAAATCGTCTCCGCCGCAAAGAGATGAGGACCATTGGGGTGGTGACGGAGGGCGGCGAGAGATGTTCATAATTTCTAAATGCAGTGATTAATTTGGTGATCCACAAAACATTTTTTTATGAACACAAATGATCCGTGCATTGTAATTTATAGCATCAATTAGCATTGCCATCGGGTGATAAATGGGAAATAGAAAATAACGTTACATAAAAGACAACACAATCTGCCGTCTCAAGCCTGCAATCAGTATGTAATATCTATATATATATATATGAGTATAATATAACAATTGACTATAGTTTTTTGACTGTCCACATTTTCTTGGAATATGGCCGGGGATGTTAACAAGGAGTTTGTTTTTGTACATCATCTATGTTAGGAATTGGTACGGAAAAGTAAATAGTTTATAATTGAAATTTAGTGTTTATAATTTAGTGTTTAGAATTTAAGGTTTAGGGTTTAGTTTTTTAAGGTTAGGGGTAGGAATTTAGGATTTGAATTTTTTAGTATAAAAACTTTTTTTTAAAAATTAGTTTTTTTAAGGTCTGTTATGTAACTTTTAAAAGTTTGATGGTCAAAATAAATATTTTGAGATAAAATAGTGATATTTTTTAATTTTACCCATTTTTAAAATATTTTTGCTTTTTAATTAATTTTTAATCTTAGTTTTGATTTTAATTTAAGACTAATTAATTAAATATATAAATATGAAGGATTAATATGTTATCCTATTTTCAAAACGACTTCTAAAAGTCGCTTAAAAATCTCGACTACTTTAGACGAGTCTGCCGCCGATGCCAACTACATGCATGTATGAAAAGGAATATCGTCGTTCTTTCTCTACAACTTTTCAGAAATCGTGTAGAAGAGCCACCAATTTTCACTTGCACTGTTCAATTGTCACTAGTTCATAAAATAAAAAAACATCTTACTCTATTCCATTGTTTTATGTCGACTTCAACAACATTAGGGTTTTTCAGGTCTGCAGTTAGCTATCCTACTGTCTTCTTTTGTTTTATTTTTTATTTTTTAATTCTATAGCATCGCGGTATTAATATTGATGTTGTCGGACACATACTCGTATTCAGGTGTTTCAGTTCATTTTGTTTTTAGTTTTCAAAAATTTTTTTAACATTGCAGAAGTTGAATTGGGATTTACTCTATTTTTTGGTACTTTTTTTTGTCTTTTAGCATAGCTCACAAATTTTTATCGGCCGTTCGGTACTTGTTCATTTCTTAACTATGTTGAATGAGAAATCGGATCGATCGGTTAAATCGGGAATATGATTCGAAATGGTAGAGGTAGATGAACTGATGGAGAACTTATGTTTTGGTTTGTGTAGGATCGTCAACGATCAAAATAACATTTGAGAAAACAATTGTGAAAACGAAAGGGAATTTATCTCAGCTTCCGCCATTCGTTGTAATATGCATTTTGATGTTGTTTCTTGATGATTTCAAATTTCATCAGCGCAAATTTGTGATGTTTGTATTCATCTTTTACCCGGATCACCAGAGGAGATAGATTTTTACCTTTTCTTTGTATGGTCATCTTATGATATCGAGACACTACTTTTGTTTACTAAGAATATGTCTAAATTAAGTGTTTTTGTTTACTAAATTGTGAGCTTTCATCATAATTTTAGATATATTATCATTTAATAAAACTAACAAATTTTAATTAAAAAATTATCCTTACGTCACTATTGGGGTAAAATACCTCTACAAAAATATTAAAAATTAAAGAAAATTGTGATAAAATTGTTCTTTGGACCCTAAAAGAACATATAACCAGTTATCGACTCTCTTTAAATTTAAAATTATTATTAGTCTTTTATTAAACAATGTTGAGTTCCGTACCTATATAGTAGACTTCGTGAAATAAAAAATAGCTTTTTACAATTACAAATGTTAGATTTTAAAATTAAATTTGAGAGAAGATTCCACCAATGGCAGAGCCAGGACATTGAAGAGCCCCAGAACAGAACAGGGCAACCCAAACCACCCACAGCCATGGCTACGGTTCAAGCTTCTTTTCTAGAAGCCACGGCCTCCGTCTTCTCTTCTTCCTCCATTAAGTTTCCTCCCAGTCTCAGAAAACCAGAAATTTCTTCTTCCAACATCAAAAATGTCACCAGAGGAAAATAAACTTTGTTTCGAAATCAAAGATTAAAGATGTCTCTGTTCTTGACTGATCGAAGTCAAAGAGCTGGAAGAGTTGCCGCCGGTTCAAGATGCTAAATCTGAACGAAATTTCTTCTTTGAACTACAAGCTTAAATTACTGGTATTTTTTGTTCAGAGTTTTCTGCTAAATATTTTTATGGGTTTTGATATTTCTTGTTGAATCATCTGTTTTATTCAAAATTCTTTCTGGGTTGAATAAAGGACTTTTTGCAATTGCAAGTTTTGATGTCATTTAAAGCCGAATTGCTTCTCTGGTTTTGAAACGGTTGCCGGACCGGTGGAGTTTATTTTGGACTCTATAGCATCACGGTCGTAAATTGAATTTTTTTCTTTCGAACACATACTCGTATTCAGGTGTTTCAGAGAATTGTTTGTGGTTCTCTCTGTTTTGGGGAGAATGGTTTGTCGGGGATGATTGCTTTAAGCTTATGGCCTTTAAAATCCATTATAAATCAATATAAAACCTTAGCCCACAAATTAAATTTTCTAGGTTGGTACTTGTTCCTACTCTTAACTCGTTGAATGAGAAATCGGATCGGATCGATCCATTAAACCAGGAATATGATTTGAAATGGTAGAGATAGATGAACTGATGGAGAACTTATGTTTTGGTTTGCGTAGGATCATCAACGATCAAAATAACATTTGAGAAGACAACTGTGAAAACGAAAGGGAACTTATCTCAGCTTCCACCATTCGAAGTACCTCGGATTCCAGACTCGTCGAGACCTCCGTCTAATTCCGGGAGCGGCGAATTCGATGTCACCTTTGTCGATTCCGATACCCGGATTTCATTTGTTTTCGTTATTTATCTTGTTTTTTTCATCTCACATTTTAGTAAGCATATTATATAAAATCAAATCCCCTTCTCCTGTGTGTTCATATTGTCCCTAATCCCCTTCTCCTGTGTGTTCATATTGTCCCTACATCCGACAATTCGTGTATGCATGTAGGCTTTTGTTTACATTAGTATTTAATCCCTTTTAGGTTATTTGCCAATATAATTTATATTTATCAATAAAGTTGCTTGGTTAATATGTCAAATTAAATTATACTCGATCACGTGTGTAATTCATTTTAAATCTATTAAATAGAAAATTATTGAATGTTTAAACAAATTTAAATCCATTATCTTTTGAATTTAGAATATTGCAGTAATAACGGTATTAATTAATTTAAGACTTAATTATTTAAAATATTAATAATTTTACCAACAATCAGTTAGTTTAGCGGAATGAGACGTTAGGTTGTTTAAGCAAGGTCAAAAGTTCGAATCTTGACATTGTGAATGAAAAAATTAGGTTAAAAAAGTTGCCCATATATTGGACCTGTGCAAAATCTGATCTGATTACTCGACTAATAGTTCGGATATCAGCACAGTTAACTAAAAAATATTTTTTTTTTGATATATTCATTTAAATTCTATTTATATTTTTTCATTTATATTTAGTTTCTAAGGAGAAAAAGGCCCAAAAAAGCAAATATTAGCACAAGGCAGATCCAAAAACTTAAGGAGCCCAAATCCACTAAGTCCGTTATCACCAAAACAAAATAAAAACCCTATTATTCATCATCATATAGAACCCTAATTCCTGGCCTCCGCCTCTCTTTCAGCTGCCAACATTCCCAGAGAACGAAAATGGTAAGTTTTTTTCAAAAATCTATAATGGACGGTACCTTTAGAATGCTTCTGAATCATGTATTCTGGGTTTTAATTCTTGATTTCTGATTTTTTTAGCCGTTCAAGAGGTACGTTGAGATCGGAAGAGTGGCTCTCGTTAACTACGGTAAAGACTACGGCAAGTTGGTTGTCATCGTTGATGTCGTTGACCAGAACAGAGTACGTCGTTTTATTATTGATTTACGTATTAACCCAGTATTAAATTCTGTGTTAATTTGATTTATAATGGTGAAATAGCATTTGGGTCTTTGTTTAATGAGACAAAATGATGTTCAACGTGGCATGTTGTTTATTGTTTTTATGTTTCTTAAGGTATATTTAATTAGATTTGATTTGGTAAGAGGATGAATTGATGATTTTTTTTATGGAAATTTTTGGTTTTGATTTCAAAGTGTTGGACTAAAATTGGGTTAAATCCAGCGAAACATGTTATTTGAAGGCAACCAAAATGAATCCGAATGATGCAAGTTATTCGGTGATTCGGTTTGTTTAGAGTTATTGTTTTAAATGAATGGTGCCTGATATTGTGTTTGAATTTGAAGGGGGTAACGAAATGGTGGAGAAAAACATTAGTCTCACCGTGTATTGATTCGACATGGATGTTCATGTGTTCTCGGCTTTTGTTTTTCTGTGGCTGTTGTATATGTCATGTTAATTGTGGTGTAGAACACAGTTTTAGTCGTCCTGTTGAAAGATAAATCATGATTCAGGAGTCTAGTTGAAGTTAGATAGGTTGATATTCGTGTGCAGAAGAAAAGACGTATATTGCTATTATCTTGGTGCCGCAGGCACTTGTTGATGCCCCGGATATGGTCAGAGGCCAAATGAACTTCAAGAGGCTTACGTTGACCGATATCACAATTGACATTCCCCGTGTTCCGAAGAAGAAGACATTGGTTGAAGCTATGGAGAAGGCTGGTAAGGACAGTAAGTTTTCCCTACATTTTGTTGTTTCTCGGAAGTAAAATTTTGTTGCTAATTTGTTTTTATTCAACTGCGGCAGATGTCAAGAACAAGTGGGAGAATAGCTCATGGGGCAGAAAACTTATTGTCCAGAAGAGAAGGGCATCTCTCAACGACTTCGATCGATTCAAGCTTATGTTAGCTAAGATCAAGGTCGGTTCATTGTGTTAATATGTTTGCTGGATTTATGTGTGATTGTTCTAATCAAAATCCAAAAAAAGGCTTTCTTGAAACCGTTATCCGATCTAACCGGCTATAATGTATTTTGCAGAGGGCTGGGGTCGTTAGGCAAGAGCTCGCAAAGCTGAAAAAGGAGACTTCATCTTGAAATGATACCGAATCATCGGGTTTTGCTAGTTTTGTCATGAACACTCTGCTGGTTGTTTCTTTTTCTTTTGCTAGATATTGCTTGTCAAATGTGGTGCATGCAATGTTTCTTATTCAAACTTCTGTTATTTATATTGGATGCATGAGACATGTCTTTAATGCTTGTAAAATGTGAAAGGGATGAAATAGCATTTAGTTCCTGAACTTTGCAACATCTCTTATATTAGTCCTTGCTAGTTTTTTCCACATTTGATTGGTGGTCATTTTGATGTATTATTCTGATATTGTATAATGTCAAAGGGACTAAAAATGAGAAAATTTGCTAACTTCAAGTACTAATGCCGAAAAAAATAGTTATCAAGTGATTAAAAGTTGCTTTATTGCAGTGTAAAATGTAAGTGCTCTAGTAATCTGATTCATTCAAGTAAAAAAGGTTACATACACAAATTGGTCCTTGAACTTGTTAATTTGTGACAAAATGACCTTTAACTTAATTTTACCTCTAAAAACTTTTTTTTGTCAAATTGGCCCTTGAACTTCCAACGTGTATCAAATTAATGGAACATAAAAGTATGAAATATTGAATTTGGCTGGCTTGTGATTCGAGTTACCTTCTAGAATTGGTTGAACACACCTACGACCTTATAACCGCTGTTTATTTCAGCAGTTGAACTGTTGAAGCGTTACTTTCTTCGCTTTTTGGCTGTAAACCCAAGTCAACCATGACCCACGACTTGTCATTTCTTCTCTGCTTTGAAAAGTTGTTCGGATCAAATTCAGAACTTAATGTCAATAAAAGTTAATGTGATATCATTTGTTATCACCCTATAGATTTGGTTGATTGTATTTTACATTTATTTTTAATTCATATTTTATAGAATAATTTGATATGTTTTTTTTTTTTAAAAATCAATTATATTTATATATGACATGTATCTGGTGCTAATTACAATACATATGATATAGACAAATGTTGCACTTTTTTAGTATAAATTATCGGTATTCAATCCACCGGTTGCCTAATCCGAATTCGATATCGTAAAAGACTCAATTTTCTCTATTTACAATTTTAAAATTCGAATTTGAATCTTATTTTAAAAAAATTGAAACAATAGTTTCATTTCAATAAAGATATATATATATATACAACTAAACACATCCAAGAGAAACTTAGAGACTATATCTACCAAGAACATACATATAACAAATAAAAATATGAAAACTCGAAAAACAAAACTCAATCTTGAGCACGACCTTTATTTTTTTTAGAAACTCAATTTTTGTGTCTATCCAACTAGACGCTTTCTGTATTGACGTAGGAGATGTTATAGGCAAACAATCTTACAAATTTCTTTCATTAATAGTTTTGATTATACCGATAATCTGTCACAAAAAGAGATCTAACATATTAGACTGTTAACCTTCCTGGATCAAATAATTATTAAGAAATGTTGCAATCTTTTTCATGCAGCTTTGCTTCGCTTACCATTCATTGACTTGAATCAAGATAGGTAGGAATAAATATGGCTAATTAATTTCAAATAAATTGCTTACCTAGCTCACCAGAACTGATCATTAAGGACTCTATGAATCATGTCGGTCCAATTTTCATATACTATTCCCCCAAATATTTTATTAGAATGTTGGTTTATTTCCATTTTGATAGGGATTAATTAACCAAACAAATATGTAATTAGTACTTAATCAATTGCTCTTAATTTGTGCAAATTTAGTGTAAATAATATTTTTAAATTGAAATTTAATCCAGCTTAGTCATATAAAAGTTTTTAAGAATTATTATTCAGTAAGTTTAAAATTCGAATTCTAATATGAATAACATATTTCTCCTTTACAGGTTAAGGTCTCTTTTGTTAGATTAGTAATGAAACTAAAAAAAATAAATCTATTAGGTATAGTGATATTCTCGAGTCAAGTTACCGTTCGAAAAAAATTTTAAATTTTTTTGTCGGACTCAAATAAAATTAAATCTAAATAGATACAATAATTTTAAACGAACTAAAATGACCAACTTATACAAATTAAGATAACATAATTTGGTTTATCTGCCCAAATTACAAGATTTTCCTCTCTTGTCTTTTCTTTTCAAAAATTTTCTCGGGAAAAAAAACAATAGAATAAAAATGGCAGTTACACGAGTAAATTAGCTAAGCAGATACCATCAAAACCAATAAATTTTCTCATTTAAAAACGTTAATAACTTAAATATTTTTCAAACATATTCAGATTTTCTATTAACTTCAAACAGATGAGCCTTATCAAAAAATATATTTCTTTACCAACAAGAAAATAAAATCAAATTGTTTTTTACATTTACTTGTGTATATAATCATCTTCAAATACACTCCTTCAAAGTTTCTTTCCACCACAAAGCTCAAGAATTTTAAAAATGGGACTAAACGATATCCACTTTAAGCTCAAGGTAAGCAAAATTCAACACCATTTTCATTTATTTATTTTGGTCAAAGGTAACTTTCTTCATAAACTTAACGTATGAAAAACGAAATGACTCGTTTTGAAGATCGAAACCCAGGTTTCTTTTCCATGTTTCACTTCATATAAAGCTTAGTTCTCATTAACCAGCTCTGGGATTTTTGTTTTGGTGATGGAGCAGGCGTTTAAGCTGAGACGATTTCGTATCGGAGATGGTGGAAGCAAGAAAATAGAGAATAGGATTAAAAAGAAGCCTTCATGGATGATGCCAGTCTCTCATGGCTATCATGTGGCTGAAAATAAGTCACTGAGAGGCAGCTCTGATGAACGAGAATTCGATTCAGTTGTAGTTCAGAGAGAGCAAATCGATGAACTCGAATTATGGTTCTTCGGAATTTTTGATCCCCGGATTGGCGATGGTGTTACCAAGTATATACAGTCTCATTTCTTTGATAAGAAGCCTAAACAGGTAAACATTGAATCATATATTCATATATATGTATGTGTATGCATGTATGTGTATGTGTATGTGCAAGTGTAGATTGAGATCTCTGGCATTTATGTTGAAAACTTTTGTTGCAGTCTCAAGTGAATAGGAAGACGAAGGAGACGATGAAGAAAGCGTATCTCGGAGCGAGAGCAAAGGCAAGAGAGGCACAGAAGGAAGATGGGACAGTTCGAGCTGGGTCGGCATCTGTGATGCTTATCAATGGGGAAAGGCTTGTGATGGCCAACCTGGGTGGCTATAGAGCCGTTGTATGTAGAGATGGTGTGGCTCATCAGCTGAGCAGCAAGCATCATGGTGGAGCCAGAAGACATTGGACTCGTAGGCTATTTCCAGGTATATTGAACACCTACAATAGAAAGCCCTTTTTCACTAGAACAGTGTTCAAATCAATCGAATTTTCGGTTTTCGATATATATCTGATGCTGTTCTGTGTGTCATATTTGAGCCTAAAGTCCGTATATTAGTATGCGATTCAAGTAAGGAAGCAGCTACAAGGCACCCCAAGAGCTCAGAACTTCTTGTCGGGGCTGAAAAGATCGATGCTGAGACCGAATTCATCATTATAGCAAGCACTGGAATCTGGGAGGTACGTGCAAAGACATATCCCGACTCCGACACACACATTAGTCTAAGTAACATAGGCTTAAGCTACAACGCTTTCTGATTATTGTGTACACTGTTGTTCATTCCAGGTGATGAAAAATCAAGAAGCTGTGAATCTCATCAGGCATTTGGAGGATCCGCAAGAAGCAGCCGAGTGCCTAACAAAGGAGGCTTTAACAAGAATGAGCAAGAGCAATATATCATGTGCCATCATTCGTTTTGATTAGTACTACTCTGTTTTCATCTGGAGTTTTAAGTATCCATTTATATGTATCAATGAATCTGAATTTGCAAATGAAACCTTTTTCTTCCCCATTTCGTGTCAATCTTTCAAGGTAATAAAATGGACATTCTTTTTCGTTTTACAAAAACAGTTCCGGCATTGATTGCAGAAACTGAGATTCAAATATTAACTGCAAGAACCAACTAAGCTAAACCCCATGTGTGCCTTCTTCAACCATTGCTCACCAATCACTTCCAGCACGGCTGCATCCCCCTCCTTTCGGTTGAAGTAATGACTTCAAGTATGACCATCTCTCATAGTGTGACAGGCGGTGTGTACAAGGCCCGGGAACAAATTCACTGTTGTATGGCTGACCGGCGATTACTATTTCGACTTCATGCAGGACTTCGAGTTGCAGCCTGCAATCCAAACCGAGGACGGGATTTTAGAGTTAAGCTAACCCTCATGGGATCGCGACCCTTTATCCGTCCAGTGTAGCATGTTGGAATATATTAGTGGGTTAATTAGTTTAATCAGTTGGTCATGTGTCGCTTGGGTTTAATGGAGTTTGTTAAGGTTGATTATAGGGTGACGTCATCCTCCCCATGTGTGACTTGTTCAACCATTTTTCACCAATAAAAATCAAATGTTACTAAAAGAAACCTATGAAACCCATCTCAAACCTTTATGTTCAATGGTTCTCCAAAGTGATGGCCCCCTTCTAAAAGCATTTTGAAGGAATCTTCTCATTTACAGTAAACAATGGCAGAATTCATGGATACAAAAGAAAGTAAATATAAACTGGGAAGAAAAGTCCGCCAGAAACCGATTCAGTTCAAGAACATTACATTAACCAATGCATGTAAAAAAAACTTTTTTACAAACATATAATTGATGGTACCTAACCTTTTCAGGTTGCAATAAGGGAAAATAAATTTGAAAAAATATATATGTAAATGTAAGACAGCCAAATCCACGGAAAAGATATAACCAAGTCCATGGCTTCACCTTCATCGTCAAGCCATATACTTCTTTTCACTGGTCTTGCTTCGGAATGGTGACAATAACGAAAATGAGCGAGAAGCTGCATGATTATATATATAAAGTCCTTCAGATTCTCCACCTTAATGATGTAAGATGATATTTGTGAACATTGGGGAAGAAAAGGAATCGAAGGGTAATGAGCAGCAAATACTTACATTTTTGTGGAGTATTACCGGCTGTCGGGGTCTCATCCTGAGAGATCAGATTCTTCAACATATGAACTGATGAAAAACCAGAAAACTAATCAGCTTCAGAACCAAATACAATCTGAAAATTAATAAATCCACCCTAAAAAAAAAACAAATGATCTAAATGCATCAATTGAAATTCACAAGGGATGAAACACAAGGCAATTACCTTCACTGGATGAGGCAGCATTCACAACCAACTCTTCAGCCTCACTGCTTGAGTCAACACTATGTTCGCTTCTAGCTGAGCTGTGATTCTTTTTTCCAAACTTCAACAGCCGTCGAAACCCTTTGGATGACTCCTTTACCTGAGGTTTATCCAACACCTCAGGAATCTTTTCTAGTTTCAAGTTATTAGTGTCAGCAATAAGAGCTCTAACATTCTCTGAGTTTGTTGTTGCAGCTGGCATGCTAACTGGAGGTGCTCGGTCATCCTCAGAAATCTCAGTACATGGATCTTCCATAGAAGAGACCCGAGCTAAAGGGGCTTGATACTGTTTTTCAGTAACACTTGTAAACAATTCCTTCTCAGTGTCACTTATATTTGCCTTTTGAACCTGCAAGTATGTACAGCATATTTAGAGGCACATGAACAAGAAATGATAATTAAAACTATAAAATTCTAGGCTAATTTTTTTTTATAAATCCTACCTCATAAGCTCGTGGTTTTGTTGTATCTGTTGTTCTTTATCAAGTGCTTCAGGATTCAATAAAGAAACTGGTGCATGAATGGCAGCATAATCTGACACCATCTCAGTTTCCCTCCTGATTTTAAAGATGCCATCATTTTCCTTCTGAACTACCGTAGTTCCTTCTGATGAATTTACTGCACGAACGGATTCAAGCATCACAACAGTTTTCTCAACCACTGTACTGCCATCCCCATCAGTATGAAGTGGAACTTTTTCCTTGTTCCTACTTGGTTCGGTAACATCGGTGGTCGAAGAAATACTTCCGGTCACCTTCTGAGTCATTTCATTTCCTCCCAATTTGCTGGTAGTAACATCAGGGGCTTTAGTTGTTTTAATTTTGAGCTCGGGAAGAGATGCAATCTTACTTTTATCATGGTTCACAATTGCTGATATTTTTTTGCTTTCAGGCACACCAGATACTTTTGTTTTCTTTGATGGCTCGGAGTGCCGCGACTTCACTGAAGAAACAAGTGGGCTGTTACTTGTTTTCGGTTCTGATAATCTCCTAATCCTTGCCATAGATGCCCTTGCATCGGGAGTTACACCGCCATTGTCTTTCTTCGGTTCAGGCAATGATGAAACAGACTGGCTTAACCTATTTCCATGGGATGGGGTTCCAATGTTCAGTTTGCTGGGTTTAGAAGCTTTGTGAGAATCAGCTGATCCCACAGAAGCAGGCTTGAAGGATCTTTGTAGTGGTGATGATGGTCCAGGCTCACCATCAATAAACTTAGATGCCTTATGAGAGCTCGGAGAAAGTTTTGATGGCAATTGTTTACGGCTTTGTGCGGCCACTGACAACTGAGCCGGAACAGAACCGCCTCTAGCAGCAATTCTCTTTTGCCTCTCCGTCTTCAATGCTTCAAGTCGTTTAATTTCAGCCTCTTCCTGAAAGTGTTAAAAAATGAATTACTAATAACGAAAAAAGATTTATTTCATAAACCACATGAGCTAATTGTAAAGAGAGCTGAGGTTGTACTATAAGCATTCGAAGAATTCAATGCACCAAAAGCAGCATACCTTTTCCTTCTTTATTTTCTGAAGATCAGCTTTATAGGTTCTTAGCCTCTCAGCCCGGACTTTCGCTTCATCCAGAGGACTCGGTTTTGAAGGCTTTCCTCTCCTTATTGGCCCTACAGTCTTCTTTTTATCAGAAGGATCAGCAATAAGTTTCGATTTTTGGTCCTTCTCTGACTTTTTAGACCCTTGCATCCCCTCTTTATTTTTCTTACTCGGTGAAGTACCATCTTCAACATGAGCCTGCATTTCATAATCCAAAGCCCGATCATACCCGATTGACCCCATTTCTGCTCCACGCTCAGGCATCAAAGTCAAATCATAGGGTTCATAATTGACCTGGCTTCCAAACCTATTAGGTGTATTTTCTGCTTTCTGAAGTGACAATGAGAAATCAGAATCCACATTGATAGCACTGCAGTCATCAGTTCCAACTTGAGTGACTGAAGTGGACCTGAATGGAACAATGTAGGAATCATCATTTATATTATTTGATGATCTTCTTTCTGAACCATTGGATGAACGTTCAAAGCGGTTAAAAGCCTGGGGATCTGATGGAGAATTTGTAAAATCTGATTGATTCTGTTGTCTATCTACAATGAATTCATCATTTATGTTCCTTCGATAAACCCTCCTGCCATCCATTTCACCTTCAATGAAAATCCTGCCATCAGCAGCAGCGTGACCACCTCTTCCAATAGTCAAAGACTGATCATTCGATCCTTTAGGCAAGCGAGAGCCACTTGCACTAATATCATGCATGTCAGTTGCATTCCCTTCTTCGAATTGACCCATTTCTCGTCCCCCAAAAACTAAAGGGTCTTCACCTCCATGCACTCTGCTCAGTCTTCTCTTTCCTTGAACTTCCTTTTCTGTCGAGAACATTTCTCCGGCAGTTCTACGCTCTTCGTCTTCAGCATCTCTAAGTAAATAAGTTTGAAATGCTTGCCAGTGTCCACCATCCGTCTCCTTCCCATTAACTGTTTCTTCCCTATCATATGCATCAACAGACTTTGGTCGACTTCCATTCACCTTTAAGGATATCCGAGAGTTTTTATGCTCAGTATCTCCATCTGCCACATCTTCTTCAGAGCCAGAATGCGACTGTGAATCACTACAGGAAGAGTTCTCCCTTTCTGAAGTGATATAGTTGATGTTCCGTATGACCACCATTCCCGATTTCTTTTTACTTGACCTGCTACTCTTCTTTCTCGATTTTGGACTTGCTGAATTTTCGCCCTCCAACTCCTCGTTATCTTGAGATTTTGCTCTCTCCATCTCATGAGTATCTGATCCACTATGGCTTTCTCTGCTATCCATTGAATGCCGTTTCTGTATTCCTTTACCAACATTGTGTCTTGGATCCTCCATTGATGGATAAGGTTGCTGAAAGTAGGGACTACCTCCAGGGTAATTCGGATAGTAAGGCACCCCTTGCATAGGATATCCTTGAAATGGTGGCATACCACCCGGTGGAGAATGGATAGGCCAGGGAGGAAACATGGGGTGCAGATACTGAGATTGGTAATATTCATGACGACCCGGGGTTTGTTGATCCATTGGAGAGGTTTCTCATCTGGGCATATCAGAATTTTATTTATTTCAGTCCATAATTTAGGTGAAAGTAGCAAACATCAATGAAATATTTGTCAAGCATACAAATGAGGTGTTAAAAGCAAATAAATGAATGTCATAAATCAAGATTCCTGGGATCAAGACCAAGCAAATTGTGTGGTGGAAAATTAGACAGGGAAAACTTGCCATTTTCAAATTACCAAACAAAATTATAACCTAAGCTACTTAGACTTAGCTCAAAAACAAATACTTGTACTTGACTCAACACCAGATTTTCCGTTGTTCTCGGAAAACAATATGCCAGTTGCATTCATAGCAGGGAAATCAGATCGACTAGACATTGCTTCAGCTGCTTCAATCTCAAGCCACTGGCCAGTTTCATGCTTTCTTTTCCATAAATCATTAAATTTTATACAAGCATCCCTGCAATGAAAAAGAACTTAATCAAGATACCATTCACAGGTGCACAAATTACTCTTCCAGTGGGTATCATTGATGGAAAACTGTCATCTTAAACTCGGGTAATTTTGAACTAAGAGAAAACACCGATTAATTTATGACATGTAATCACCGATAAGATTACATGGTTGCATAGAACTAAGTTGACTATTTGAAATTTCCACATACCTAAAACGAGATGCTCCAAAAGTTTCAGCAAATGAAATCAAAGGTGCCACATGATCGATGTCGAAACCAGCAGCTACAGCACGAGCAAAGGCCATACTTTGCTCTTTCTGCAGCACCGTCTTCCTTGTCTCCATGACTTTCAAAAGTTGAACTCTAGTGAAAAGGAGAAACAATATGTTATGTATGGCCTTAAGATTATTCAAACAAATTAAACATATATAAACAGATGATAATTCAACTTATGTTCTTCATTGTTAACATGAAATAATATGCCGCTTCTCTCACTCTTTTAGCCTTTTCTTAGTCCTTCCCAAAATTCCCTTCTGTTCGCCGAGGAAGATCCTCTCAGATAGGGTGTAGCCAAGCCTACTTCAGCTTGACTTCGGTCCCCAAGAATACTCAGACTCGACTTATTCATTGTTTTGTTGAGTTTGAGCATAACTAGCTAAACAGTTGAATGAGCCAAGTTCAAGTACGTACACCTTAGACATTTAGGAAAACCAAGCCCACAAACATGAAAAGGGTAAGTTATATGTTTTTCTTGTCATAGTGTGAGTATCACAACACTTCCCCTCATATTTTACATGCTGACCTGTAATGTCATTTACCATAATAAGGTTACTGCTTTCACGACACCCTGATTCACTCGCTAAAAGTGAACGCTTTCCAGGAAGCTAGGCGGGTGGGAAGATACATATGGAATACAAAGTGACTCCTCAAAACTATTGATAATAATTCAATTCAATATCCTCAATTACAAAATGTGCATTCAGCCACACTACGACATACTTAGAATTTCCCTCCACAGAAGATGCATTCGCTTCAGGATGCAGTGCACTAGGCTGCAAGAAAAAAAAACAAGATTTAATCAAATTTATGAGAAGATTTAATACATGCCAAGGATTATTTAGCTATACTAACTGAGTAAAGGACGATGGCTTTCTCATCACTGGAATCTGGTGTAGCTCGGCTGCCTGTCGAAAGGCATCAAGTATAATACAAGAACAAATAAAAAAAATTAAAAAATGAGCAAAAAAATTCCGAACTAATGCTGAAAGTTTTGAACAAACATGATACAGGTTGACCAAAAAATATGCAACAGTATGACTTTTTGGTCCATAAATTCATCAGTAATTTATATTAAAAACGGAACCAGTCCAATTAGACTGAAAAACATAGGCAAAAAAGTTACTACCAGTACCTTCTGTGCTGGTGCTTTCCACGGGCTTTACTTGATGTTCTTCTACCTGTCAAAAGAAAAAAGAACATGTATAATCAATCTCTATGGTATACATATAATAAAACTCCCAAAACCATTACTTAAAGCACTCAATCCTACATTGTTATTGCTTTGAATTGCAATAGCCTCTTCAATCTGCAGAATTTCGGATTCAACAGTATACACCCGCTCCAAGATCTCGGGAGTACTAACGAACCGAACAAACCTGCAAATGCCAGAAAGAGAACAGATCAACAGTAGAGCCATTTTCGACAACAAGATTGCTAAACATTATAGACTCAACCATCACACCGTCCCATCCCGAAAACCGTTTCTTTCTCGAATAACAGAAAAAGACTAATAAAATGAAAATAATCCCAGTAAGAAAGGAGCACCAAATAAGATTATAAACCTTTCCACTGTCCCTTTTGTGAACCAAGATGCATCAATGGTGGGGTCTGGTTGAAGGATGATTGAATAACCCCCCTTGGCCATCTGCTCTTGTGCAGTCTTCAAATGGGCAAGGAATGGATTAAGCAAACCTGAAGCCATTTTCTCAGTCTTCCCATTTGCAGATATCACCAAATCACACCTGGTGAAAGTGAAAGCACATCATAATAGTTCATATCTACAATTATTACAAACAAACAATACCCAGTTCCAGAAATCTAGGATATATATATATATATAAGCAAACTCTAATGCTAAAACTGTGAAGATAAATATTAGCAACAAAACAAACAAAATCCTAACCTGGTTCGAGTTGGTGTGAGCTGGAACACCACTGAGTCAAGTCGAGCTGAAGACTTCATTGCTACCTCTAAAAAAACAGATATTTGATGGTGAAATGGCTGTTATGAAATGGGGAGAAAACAAATAAATAAAAAGTTCAAAAAAAGAACAGATTTTGACATTTGGGTTGTAAAGATAGCTCACTAGAAAGGAAAGTTCTGAGAAAAAACAATGGGATTTTTAGATAGAGAAGGTGAATCCGGAAAAAAGGTGTCCTTTTTAGAGAGAGAAATAAAGGATCCAAAGACAGCTTTGTTAGAGACAATTGGTGGAGATGATTGGGAAATGAAAACCGGAAATTTTTCTTGCTGGAGGTAGAAAATGGAAATGTTTAGGGGTAGAATGGGAAGATCGAGTAAAGTTGACTAAGAATGTGGGAAAAAAATGGTGAAGCATAAGGGAAAATATTACATCCGTTGATGATGATATGATTTGCTTTGGAATTTACAAAAGTAGCCTTTTGTTTGTTCTTCTGTCAATGGCGACATTAATGATTTACGCATCCGTTCAACTATTTTTTACAAGGAAAAAATAAAAACTTAAAATAAATTAAGTTATAATGATCGGAGTATTCGAAAAATAAAAATTTAAAATAAATTAAGTTGAATATTTTTTTAAAAAATTAATTATAGACAAATAATAAAATATATTAAAATAAAATATTATTGTATTTTTTATTTTTAAATTATATTATATTTATTTTTTATTTAAAATTTAATTTATTACTTATATAATAAATTAATTAATATTTATTTTTTTAAAATTAAAAGACAATTTAATAAATTATACGGACCCTAAACTTTTAACTGCCTCTGCCCTAAAGTTATATTCTTTCGAAATTTTACTATTTAAACTTTTATAAGCATCATTCAATTAATTTAAATTAAATATTACAATCATTTATTATAAAAATAATTTTTTTTCTAATTTGATTTGTTGGTTCGCACGGTCATAATTTATATTTTTAACAGTATTACGACCAATTAGTCGTTGATAATATTTTTTTTTTGCCTTATTTTAATATTAAAACTACCATTTTCGTCTTACTTTACCTATAAATTTTAATTATCTATAAAAAAATATAGATAATAATGTGTCACATCTTTTATAAATATTTTTTATTGAGATAAAAATAATAATTCATTAAAATATAAAAAATCGAAATAGTGTAAATAATGAATATTAAAATGAAAAAATGGATATTATACGAATATCAAATTAAAAAATGCAAGTAAAAAAAATGGATATTATCCAGATATTCAAATTCTTTAATGAACCATGTTCCTTTCTGATAAAAAATACATCATTCTTTATTTAATTATAAATTTTTAATTAAATTTATAACATTTTTTATATTCAAAACACTATATTCTTTTACTTTTCTTAGAAAAACATATTAATTTTTACTGAATATTACTTGTATTTTATGAGGAAAAACTTCGATATATATGTTGTGTAAATTAATTTTACACAAACCTTTTAGTTTAAACAAAAATACAGTGTTTAAAATTTAAAGTCAATATTTAGAATTTATGATTTAGGGTTTAGAGTTTGTAGTTTAATTTTTAGGGTTTAGGTTTATTTATTTAAGATTTTAATTTAACAAAAATATATTTTGTAAAAAATATTTTATAAAATAATTTACTTTTTTATTGAAGTGAAAATGGTTTTTTTACATATGATAATAAATTTTAATGCCATATGTAAAATTAAAAAATATTTTTTTGTAAATATATCTTAAAAATAATATTATTTTATTCGGTGAAATACAGAAATAATAAGAAGAAAAAGAAGAACCATATTACTAATTATTTGAGGAATTATATTGAAAAAGAAGGGAAAGGAATCTTTTATTTTTATTAAAATTTATTTTTTTAAGAATCAATGATTATAAATTCCATCCATAAAAAAGTAGGAAATTATTGGTTTGAAATTAAAGGGCAATGAAAGCATAAAAGTCCAATGCCATTATTATATTTTAAAGGCCTTATATCAATGGATAGGACTCTACCCTTTATTCTAAAATGGATTTTTGGATTCAACAAATGACATCCCTAAGCAACAATTCTATTTATTTGTTTCTAAGGTAAATATATATTTTGGTATTTGAATTTAGTTTCGAAATTTAGTTTAGTATTTAAGTTTTTTTATAAATTATGTATCTAAAGTTGATTTTAGATTTAATTCGATATTTAATTTTGTATTTTGTTTAAAACCAAGGTATGTGAATTCTATTTATTTGTTTCTATTAATTTTTTATTTATACTTGATTTTTATTTTGTTTAAACAGTTTTATTTAGTGTTTAAGTGTTTTTTTACCAGTTTTATTATAGGTTTATTTTTTTGTCTGATATTTAATTTTTTTTTGTTCAAATAGGTTTGTGAACATGATTTTTTTGATGTAAAAAGGAATATCACTACAAGCTTCATTAAAAACCTCTCTAAATCTAATTTGGGGAAAAGAGTACCCATAGTGGTACTTACAAATGAGACAAGTAATTAATTAACCAAAGCACAACGTTTGTAACGAACCAAACAATAACACAGGATATTAAGAGGCACTAAACTATCATTGAAATTATTGTGGTGATAAAGAATGAAACCATCTGAGAATGAGATGTAATTTGGTTGAGAAAAATGTAGCCATTCTTAGGGTATTATGATTGCATCAAATTCAATAATTAAGAGGATGATATTGGGGCCCTTATACTATTAAAGTTAATCCAAACATTAAGTACTTTTCTCATCTTTGTCTAAGCCTCCAACATGATAAAAGTAGAAGAATCCAATGATTATTAAAATCAGTTTTAAAAACATTTGTGAATCAAAAATAATTTGTTGCAATAAATTAAGATTTAATTTGATTTATAATCCAAAATAAATGTAAGGTCATTTTTAACCAATTTATAAAATTTAAGATTTATCGTATCATACAATAATCTAAAATTGAAAATGGATAACAAATTAAACATCTATTTTGTTTAATTTTGAAATTAAAACGGACCTAAATGGTATTTTAAAAAATGACAAGTCAATGCTTAATTTGTCTAGTTTTAAAATTAAGAGGGTCTAAAAAGTAATTGTACCTAATACGGGGGACTGTGATCTATTTTACTTAGTAAGAGGATCTAAAAAGCAATTGTACCCAAAAAAATGGGGGACATATAATCTAATTTACTTAGTTTCAAGACTAAGATATAACTAATATATTAGTTTAAAAATAAATAAATAAATAAATTAGGTTCTTTTGATGAAAAATAATGACTTAATTTTCATCAATCAATAACAAAATCCAAAGTTAAGTATAATTTATTAAAAATGAAGGGACTATGATCTAATTTGTTTAATATATGAAAAAAATATTGTAATGATTTAAAAAAACTGACAAGCCAGTGCTTAATTTAATTTTTAAAACCTGTTTTTCAAGTAAGGTGGACTTTTAATTATTTTGAAATCTTTAAACATGTCCAAAACATTTTTTTATATAATTTGTTATATCAAAATATTAACTCAATAGTTTAAGAAAAGATACAACTAATAATGGTTTATTTACCTAGTTAACTTAGGTTGTTCTAATGACTCAATATCCATATTATAATAAAATTTAAAATTAAATATAATTTGTTGAGCCCCTATATTACATGTAATATTTGAAATTGGATTAAGTCAAAATAAGAAACCATTGATAAAATATTTTTGTGATTCTATTAGAGTGCAATGTAATATGCGTCCAATTTCAAAATTAATTAAACTCTCTTTCTCACACACACAAATTAAATTACTTGAACTCAAATTACTTAGGTAAAACACTCATCTCTTTACCACTAAGACTACCATAAGTTCATAAATAGTTGAATCATTACATTTAGTTATATAATGAGAAAATATTTTTTATACACAGACGCTAGAAAATTTATTTTTCACAATTAATTTTAATTTAGGTTTAGATGTTTAATTTATAGTTTATTGTTTTAAATTTAGGGTTTAAGGGATATAATTTAAAACCTTGAGATTTAGAGTAGATTTAAATTTTTACTATAAAATTTAAATAAATATATTTTATTAAAAAAATTATATTAACAATGTATCGAATATTTACTCATTATAATATTGTGTTATCAACAAATCAAAGCATAACAAGACACCTAAATCACCAACCCAACAAGATAAATTTCTTTTATTCCTTTAAGAAATAATATTCTTTTTACAAATAAACAAACAAACAATTATTCCCTTAAATTGTCTATAAGCACCACAAAACAAGGCCATGGAAAATAGTAAAAGATGGTCCATTTCTCAATCAATGAGTAGTTTTTTGTTAAACAAAAACCCCTTAAAAATCTGAAAAATTCCAGCTAATATCATGGTCTTCATCAAAGTCTCAACTTTCTCTTCTTAAAATCATCCCTTTTTCTTCCCTTTTCCCGAGAAAATTGAATCCTTGTCATAAACCCAGATCCGAAGATCATCACCCCAAATTCTTGCCGATAAATCTGTTTCTTTTAGATTCTTTTCCCATATTCCCCCTTTTCCGGGAAACATCAAAATATACCCCTTTTCCCCTTTAATAATCTCTAAGTTTTATCTTTCTCAATTTTTTTCCTCGACTAGAAAATGCAGCTTGATGACCCCAAAACGCTTGTTTTTGCTGAACTGATTAATGGGTATTCGAAAATTTTCAATCAACTTTTCTACCTTTGTTTTGCCCCTTTAGTCACTTGAAGGGATAACATTTTTTTTAGAATTTTTGGAGAGTCTTACAAGGATTTAGTAATCTGGGTTTCGTTTTTCCGAGTTAATAGAGTTTGTTTGAAGAGAAACGGTTTGAGTCAATTCCAGTGTTGAAAGTCAATTTCAATATTAATAAAGTGGAATAAGAAGGGAGGGTTGCTTTTATTGTGATAAACTAGTGTAAGATTCGATCATGGAGCATATTATCGGTGGAAAATTCAAGCTTGGTCGAAAGATTGGGAGTGGATCATTTGGTGAACTTTATTTAGGTAATTGTGGTTAATGATATTTAATTTCCTATTCTCTTTCCAGTTGCTTTATTAATTTTTTATGTATTTGTTTTGCAGGCGTTAATGTACAAAGTGGAGAGGAAGTGGCTGTTAAGCTGGTAATTTTTTGTTGTTGTTTTATTGCTTTTCCCCAACTTTAAATAGGAATGGTGGAAGTTTCTTTCTTTTTTTTTGTTTACTTCAGTGTATTGGTTGATCACTAGATATGTTCAAATTGATGATCGATTTAGCTGAGGATTGTTGCAGTTGTATTTGATGTTATTCTTCGATGCATTTCTTTGTGGTTTCATTTGGATACCTACCTTGTATTTCATATCATCGATCTGCTGTCGGGGGTGTAAACTAGTTCATTAGTTGATTTATATGCTTATGCTACTATGGATATGCTACATTTAATGTTTGTAGAGCTACTTCGTGAAAGGATATCCGGGGGCATCAGTGAATGTTTCTTTTATGCCTGTTGAAATCTAAGAAAATCAACCAGTGGATTTTGTTCTTCTTTTTGAAGTGGTTAACTGAGTTGGACTTCAAGTTGGAGCTTAGATGTGTGCAACTAGTTTGAGGTTGCTCTGGATATAACAGTATGGAGTGAGCTATAAAGGCATTGCTAGAGAGTTGTATAATATCAATGCTTACTTTTTATAATGATAGAAAGGACTTAGGGGGTAAAAGTTTGTTTGGACTGTGGGAACTTGTATTTTAATATAGGGATGGAACCATCAATTATTTGAGCTGATAGTTTCCAGTGATCTGCTTAAGTGCTTAAAAGAATTTGTCTAGTAGTTTAGTTGTTGAATTGTTGTTATAGTTCTATATTTTCTTTTGCCACTTGATACTTTAATTGTGTTTCACAATATTGCTGATGTTTTGAAGTTTTGGATCTGTTATCGACATGTACTCTTGTTTCCCAGGAACCTGCCAAGACAAAGCATCCTCAACTTCTCTGTGAGTCAAAGCTGTATATGCTTCTTCAAGGGGGAAGTAAGTTTTGAATTTCTCTTGATCTATTTATTATGATCAGTACTAATCATTGAGTGGTTTTCTTACTTTCTTTTACGTGTGCAGCGGGTATTCCACATTTAAAATGGTTTGGAGTTGAGGGTGAATACAATGTCATGGTTATTGATCTTCTCGGACCAAGCTTAGAAGACTTGTTCAACTATTGTAATCGGAAGTTTTCTTTAAAAACAGTTTTGATGCTTGCAGATCAGTTAGTAAGTATGCTACCTATTTCAGAAACTTTAATCTAGTCAGTTGGCTGCCTCACTAATAATTGCTCTTTCTTGTTGCTTTAGATAAATAGAGTTGAGTATATGCACTCTCGTGGTTTTCTTCACCGTGACATAAAGCCCGATAACTTTTTGATGGGTTTAGGGCGCAAAGCAAATCAGGCATGTTGTTCTGTTTAATCCCTGCAGTGTGTGTGTTTTTGGTTAGATAATGTTGATAAGGTTTTCATGCAAATTTTAATTCCTTGAAATATAATATCCTTAGCAGTATTTATCTTTTTAACTGAAATTCCATTGTTTCCCATTTTCATTACAGGTATACATAATTGATTATGGCCTTGCAAAAAAGTATAGGGATCTTCAAACACACAAGCACATACCATACAGGTAAAAGTTATTGATGTTTTTACTTATAGCATTTTGATATTTTTCTCAGACCATGAGTTATGTGAAAAGAGATTATTAGAACTTTCATCAGTTATGTTTGTCAGTTACTGGCAAACTTAAGGCATCTGTTTCGGAGATTTCTAGACTTAAGAGTGCCTTTGTAAACAATTTGGTTTCATATAATTAGCTATTTTGCGGAAAACTTGATACTTATTCTGCTTTTACTTTGTCATTAATTGTCAATTCTTCCATTAAGGATAGCTCTATATCAATATCATGTTATGTCTACTGCAGTGATCTCATCTTGTACTACTTTATCTTCTAACTAGCTATGGTCACTCATTAAGTTGTCCATTTTTTCTTGTAGGGAAAACAAGAATCTTACAGGGACAGCTCGATATGCAAGTGTTAATACTCACCTTGGCGTTGGTGAGTGAACTTACTGCATTGAATATTCATTTGTATTTTACTTTCAGCGAACACCCTTGCCATTGATTTTTTTGGCTTAATATTTGATCTGACCATTCTCCATGGAACTTGCAGAGCAAAGCAGGAGAGATGATCTGGAATCTCTTGGTTATGTGCTTATGTATTTCCTCCGGGAAGGTTGGTTGAACTCATTACTTGGTTGCTTACTTCACAACCTTTTTAAATGTCGAGTCACATTATCAACTTTCTTGTTCCCTGTCAGCCTTCCATGGCAGGGCCTGAAGGCCGGTACCAAAAAGCAGAAGTATGACAAGATTAGTGAAAAGAAGATGCTTACTCCCATAGAGGTACCATTACTTGCTTGCTGTTAATATGCCGTGTTCTAGAAATTGAAAATGGAATGCATGTCTGATATGGAATATGCCATCTTCAGGTCCTTTGCAAATCATATCCGTCTGAGTTCACATCATACTTCCATTATTGTCGATCACTACGGTTTGAAGACAAACCAGATTACTCATACCTGAAAAGGCTGTTTCGGGACCTTTTTATTCGTGAAGGTTAACTTGCACTTTTTCAAGTCCCATTGTTCATATATTGGTCACTTTTCTAATTATTGAAAATTTAATCAATCTTCTCATTTGTCCATTATAAAAAATTTGGATGACATCTTTTATCATAAAATCTGTTTGATTGAACTCCTTAATTGATTTTGATAACTAGCTGATGCAGGTTATCAGTTCGACTACGTATTTGATTGGACTATACTGAGGTATCCACAGGTTGGCTGTAGCTCAAGAGCACGGGTCAGTGGTCTTTAATTTGAAAGAGCTTGATTCTCATGGAGATGATGAATTTTTTTATTCATTAAAAATTCTGATACTTATATTTTTGTCATTCTTCTACAGCCAAGCCCAAAACCAGGTTTAAATCCCCCCGGAGCATCTGCTGAAAGAACAGAAAGGCCTTCTGGTCGGTTCCTTTTCACAACCCGGTTTGAGAATATATTCCGACAATTTAACTGGTTATAAATTTTGACATAAATATCATGTTTGAGACACCTGACTTGTCCACTTGTTCCTTAAATTAGTGAACATACATTTTTTATGCATATCTTTATTTACTGCAGTTGGACAAGAGATTCGAGAAAGGTTCTCTGGTGCGGTTGAGGCATTTGCAAGACGAAACGGCTCTGGCCATGATTTGCATGGTGATCAGTCGAGGCACAGATCTTCAGATGATGTATGCCGTCATCAAAGGATGTGGTGAGCAACCTTTGCTTCTACATTTTAATTATTGTTTTCCGTTGAAATTTTTGCTTTCTTTCTTGGAAATCGCTACTGAAGTTGATGGATTTTCTTTTTGAACTTTTCTCTCCTTCAGCAACCAGATTCTGATAGGACTCGCTCCTCCTCGAGAAATGATAGTTCTTCAAAGAGGCCTGTCATATCAAGCAGCCGACCTGGCTCCTCTGGTGAACCTAGTGAGAATCGTGCTAGCAGATTGTTCTCGAGCAGCGGTCACTTGTCAACAACTCAGAGAGTTCAACCTAGGTTTGAATCCAAATCATCATCTTTTACTCGTGCTGCAGCCACTAGAGGTGGCCGTGATGATACCCTCCGGAGCTTCGATCTCTTGACAATCGGAGGTGGAAAAAGGAAATAAATGACAGATGCAACCGGTAAGAAGAATTTGCCTATTCTAGCGTCTTCCGATGGACAGATAGTGGCATTATAACGGTATTCACGAACCGTTACCCCATCCACAACAATCTCCACAGAATTCTATCCCTGGAGAAAAGAACTTTTCGATCCCGTCATCTGAAACCATTGTCAGGTCAGGTACTCTTGCTTGCTGTTATGATGCCCGTAGACTCACTGAAAGAAAGAGATGAATGACCTCATTTTAGGGGAATCATTCATATATTTCCAACACATTCTAGCTGTGTAATAAACCCTTGACGTTTCTTTATGCAACCAAGCAAAAGAGAAAAAGAAGAGACCTTTTCTGGCTTTTATGCCATCTGTTAATATCTTCAAATCTTGTGTTAGTGTTACCATTATCTGTAAGGTAAATATTGTTTCTCATGCCTCATCTTAGTATTACTACAATGTTATCAAATTTTCTTTTTTATATTCCTCTTCTTACTTGATTTTTTTAGTATATATTCATACATATAGGGTTAATATTCCATGCACTCCCAATGGAGTTTTTTTCATATCTATTTTAAGGTTAAAAACTAAAATTAAAATTCTCAACCCTAAACCTCTAAATTCTATATCCTACAACCTAAATTCATAACTCCTAATCCTAAACTCTAGACCTTTAAGTTTTTACCGCCAGTGCATTGAATATTTGTTCATATATATATATATATTCATATGGATTTATATCCAATGCGCTAGCGGTAGAAACTTTTAATTTTTACAAGCGCTTTAGTTTTAGGGTTTAAGGACTTAGTTTAGGGTGTAGGGGTTTAGAATTTAGGGGAAATGGTTAGAAGTTAGGGTTTAGGTTTTAGTGTAATATGCTGAGGATTTAGATTTTAATTTATAAACCCTAAATTCTATTCACAATCTCTAGATAAACCTAAACCTCTAAACCTTACACATTAAATTGAGTCTCTAAACCCTAAAATTAAGGCATTTGTAGAAATTTTTAGTTTTCACCGCCAGTGTATCACATAATTATACTAAAATATTTTATTAATTGTCTCTGAATTATTTTTAAATTAAAATTCAATTAAAAAATCAAACTTAAACATAATATTCAAACAAATAATAAGAAAATGATAAGTTTAAAGTGTGGCAAATTTCAAATTCTCACCTAAAAGTATAGCAACAAATATGCACATCCTTGAACCCAACAAATGTCCCAGTGAAAAAGCGGATGATGTTATCCTAAGAGACACAAGTTCAATTCGCTTTGCCTATAAGATATATGCGCATTGTCAACTTAAGACTATTCAAAAGAAATGCACATCCTTATGTTTAAACTAATGTTTATATATATATATATATATAATTCGTATAACAAAATTATCTAAAAATTGAATTTTTTTTAGTTGGAATTGAAAGTCCAATCTTTGAAAAAGATTAATTATAAGTCAGTTAGTATTAGTTAAAAATGATTAATTATTATTATGCATATCAGATTACGCCATTAAAAAATAAAAAAGGATTCTAATACAAATAAAGACATCACTTCACTGTCACTAACGAGTGTCGAGTATTGAATAGTTCAAACTTTAGAGACAATAAACATTGCTGAGAGCAATGTTTGTTGGTCTTATAGTTGTATGGTTTTCAGTCTGGTTATGTATTCAACGGTGGTGTTAAATGTTTGGTGTCGTGTATGGCTGCGTTCAAGGCGGTAATGGCCGTCTAACTCGACCGCTCCGATTAGAAGAATCAATGTCCACAAAAGTGGTATTGTGACAAGGTACTGCACCTTTGACTACAGGAATCGTATATGCAAAGGTCCTAAGCATTCTACGTCCCAGATTCAGAATACCACATGAAAATCAAAATTTTGTTTGTATAATGGTCAAATTAAATAAATATTATTTGTATAGAAATTATATATAATTAATTTAATTTATATTGAAAAAATATGTACTTTCAGATATATCTATTATTAGTAGTAGTATTTTACAAAAGAACAATCACCTATAGCTGATTCAAGATCCTATCTCGTAATGCCAAACCACTTTGTTTTCTCTTAAAAACTTTCCAATGAAACTTGAAATGTAAGATGTGGCAAAACAATAGCTACTCACCAAATAAATATTAGCATATTTTTTTCTTCAGATACATCCAAGTCCACCACGGAACTGAGTCAGGTCATTTTCTATAATGTTCCTCGGGGGGCTTCGTGTCGTGGCGGCAAGAGGTTTATGAAGTTCCCTTGAACAGGTTGATTGGCAGCCTCGGCAGACTCATCCTCTGCAAAAATAGACAAAATATATGCCTCAGCCATACTACTATATCATGCCAAAACCTCAAACTTTCAGAGCTTCATAGATTGTGTAACCCACAAATCAGACCTCAGGGGCGGAAAAAGTATGATAATAGTGATAATGTCTTACCGAAAAGGGATTTGATGGAGGGTCTCTTGGGTTTCGAGCTCTTCTTCTTCAGCTCGGCTGCAACCAAATAAATAGAAATGAGTCAAAAAACAAAGATATTTGCTAGTTGAAATTTGCACATGGGATAAACTTGTGTGCAAAACAACCGGAAGAGAATGGAGACAGATTGAAGGAACGAAAGGAGCAAAGGAGGAAGCAAAATACCGATGCCAGGTAGCGGATTGTCGTTTACGATTTCAAAGTTCTTGTATGTGTAACCCACAAAGTTTATATCCTTGGATGAAAGCATCTGCATCAAGGGGAAAAATTAATTACTGTTCAGCATGTGAGCAATTGAAACATCATTTAACAGCAATTACACTTCATTAACCATGTTTAAATTCGGTTGAGTTCAATAATGCCTGAAACATGATGAAATACAACATATAAATCAAAGAAAATAGACCGGTAAATGGCATGTTCCCATGATAAATTTCATATGAAACAGGCTTTGTTATTTACGGAAAAGAAGCAATTGTATATACACTAACCTTTCTCCATGGACCCGATTTTGCAGCGGATGGAATTTGGTTGACAGACTGGTGCATGAAAGGAAAAGAGAACAATAAGAATGTCTAAACAGGTTATTGCATATTTAGACGCAGTAACACTAATCTACCTCTTCAAACTTCTCAAAATTTTGCGTGTCCAACTCATTGTTGACTTCAGGAATAAATGCAGCTTTCATTTGATATAATTTGTCCCATTCAATACCTTTAAACCATGGGTGAGCCTGAAAAAAAAAACAGATACATCTAGTTAATTTAGTTATTTGCATTCTATTTTAAAACAAATTTGAAGAATCTTAAACAGAACACACCACACAACACCTTAATTTCATTGGCACCCTTTGTTCCAAGCCGTTGTTCGACATTACATAAGAGTTTACTGATAAGATCTTTAGCTTCCAGGGATAGTTTTGCTTCTTCGGGAAATTTTAAGTGCATTCTCCAATTTACTATCTAGAAATTTTAAAACAAAGGACAATAATTAAACATAAATAACAAAGACAATATGAAGTGTTAACTACTTTAGAGTTGCAATAAAAGGTAAGAGTACTAGCTTACCTTCCGACAGGTCGACATTGGCTCATCAGAATAAAACGGTGGATATCCGACAAGCATTTCATACATGATAGCCCCAAGAGACCACCTAGAAATGTATAAAAAACCATTATAAGATACCTACCAAAATATTATCCTAAAAGAAGACCTTACAAAATATATATTTTTTCAAAAAAAAAAGTGTTTAATATACAAACCAATCGCATTCCATTCCGTATCCTTTTTTCAGCAAAACCTCTGGAGCAATATAGTCAGGTGTACCAACAGTAGAATATGCCTGGGTATTACAAAATTTAAATGTTTCAGCAATATTATATTGCAATTTCAACAAAAAGAAAAATGAAAGCCCTCTAAATGAACTTAGCAGGAAAAAGAGGTGAGGTTGTGGTCTTTCTAAAGAATATCCAAGGCAACTAAAAGCTGAAAAAGATATAAGCCTTGCGAATTCTATCTAATAGAGCCTGAACAATGGAAAATATCGACAAACAAGTTTATAATTTCTTGCTTTCTAAACTCAATAGTACTACTACTAATAACAATAAATAATGTTTCATTAGCTACATGGTAGTCGAGGAATTACAAGCATCCTTCTGTTCCTCTGCCAATGCTGCAATTGCTCTTGTTGAGTGCGTTTTGGTGGAGCAGGTCGCCCATCACTTTGAAGAGCCCCACTGACATTTGCCACGGAAAAGTCCTTTTCCTGGATATTACTGCAATCTAATGGTTTACATAATCCAAAATCTGATAATTTCATATGACCATTTTTATCAAGGAGCAGGTTGTCAGGCTTGATGTCTCTGCAGCATGTCACACAGAATGAGTTTCACCCCTTAGTGCAAATTCAGGAAGACAGTTACATAAAAGTTTATGTAGGTTTAACATCACATCATCTCACCTATGAATATAATTATGTTTGTGAATCGATTCAATCGCCAGGATGGTTTCTCCAACATAAAACCTGGCCTCATCTTCGGTTAGTATATCCTTCCTCATCAGTAAAGTCATCATATCTCCCCCAGGTAAATATTCCATAATTAGATATAGATACTCTTCATCTTGGAAGGAGCAATATAGTTTGACAATGCAATTACTGTCAACCTCCGCAAGTAGATTCCTCTCGGATCTCACATGTTCAACCTGACGATTAGAAATGCAAACTAACAAATTAGCATCGTGACTTAGAACGCTTTAGGGCAATTTTATAGCAGGCTTGAAATGGTGTACCTGGCCTCTACGAAGCATTTCGGACTTCTTAAGCTTCTTCATGGCATAAACATGACCAGTTGTCTTCTCCTTACAGATTCTAACCTGTGATTCGAAGAAAAGAAGTTAAAAGTAACACAAAAATCTAGTGGTAGACATGACATATCAAAATTTTCTCAATTTTGGCAAGTATATCGAAGCAAGAGCAAAACTAGAAGAGAGAGAGAAGAACCTATGTGATGATGTACAAAACGACGAAGAGATAATTACCTCACCAAATGCACCCTTGCCTATCATGGTCAGAGGCTCAAAATCATCGGCACCCATCTTATGCCTCTGAAGACGCATGTATTCTGTTTCCTTCTTCTCTAAATACTTAAGTAAGTTGTTTTGTTCTTCCTCAGAGACTTCAGCATCAGCCAACTTCTTTTCTAGAATATCACGTCTGCAAAAAATCACAATTACAGCAAAAAGATCATTCCTGTTCTTCAGAAAGAACTACCATAACTTTCACCGCGGTCCTCTGATCACGAAACTTATCCTATCATGCTATATATTTTGCAGATGATACACAATGTCAAACATGCTACTAAGCATCTCTATGAGATAATTCCACCGAATAGTCAGTCAGCAATATAGAGCATGTTATAACATTACTTGTAAAATTATACATGGGGAAAACTAGTTTCCACGAGAGGAACTAAGCTAGAATCTAAATCATACCTCTCCTTTCTTTCCTGGAGGCTTTTCATCTGCTTCTTGTAATGGTTCTCAATATACTGCTTTGCAGCAGCTACCCGCTGTTTGGTGACATTTGATGGCGCCTCTTCACTTGTTGGTGGTTTAGACCCCTCCTTTGCTTTACCTGCACCTTCTTTCTTCTTTGAAGGCCGTGGCTTATCTTTAGATTTCAACTTGTTTAGCCAACACCTTGCAGCGTCCATTGGTTTAAAAATACGACCCTTATGAAAGCCCCGCTCCTAGATGTCCATTTTTGCTCATCACTATTTACCGAAATATCCAACAAACAAATTCTGCAAAGAAAAAGAACGAAAGAAGAGTACGATAGCTTAGAAAAATGGGAAAGCAACTTTATGACCAAATTTTAGGTTTATATCAGCTGTCAAAGGATATGACACACAAACAAACAAAGATCAGATAATTGCAAAAAAAGAAAAAACATTCTAATTATCAGAAACCTCGTGATCTTTAATGTCTCACCAAACAAATAAATACTGTGTTGAGCTTAATTAGTTGTGACATGCTAGCACTATGCAGCTAGATATGCATTATTAGACACTCTTTTGCACATTTCTTACCTACCAACATGGTTTTTCCCAACATTTCCAGCACCTAAACAACAAAACAAACCTGAATTCAAAAACCCAAATCCCAACTAAGAACAAGGCAAAGCAAAAAGCAGGCAGAAAACCATTATCGATTCACACTGAAAAAACTTATTACAATATCCCAACACTTTATCATCAATTCAGAACACAAAGTGAAATGATGATGTGATCCTCACCTATTTACCTAGATAAATAAATAAATATTAGGAAGAAAAAAAAGTTAAAGTAGGCATTAAGTTGATCAATATAATTCATACCGATTCAAATCAGATACTCCCGGAGGAAGAGTTAAATCTACGAAAAAATCGAGCATCAATATTATTCATAGCAATTCAAATCAGATATTCCCGGAGAAAGAGTTAATTATACGGAAAAAATCGAGCTTTTTGTTTTTTTCCTTCACCAACTAAACAGAACAATCAAAATCCGACACTAAAGAGAATCTAAGAACTGTGAATCAAATAACAAGAACAACGATCTAAAAACCCAAAAACACTGAATCAACTTTCAATTGTCAAGTGTTTCTCACCAACCAAAATCCAAATCTTAACTCACTCGGAATTCATACTCATACATAAACTTAAAAAGAAAAAAAAAATTAAGAGAAACAAAAA